>JAPYZD010002983.1:0-16301 GCA_030522725.1 Ichneumoninae sp. B BG-2022a
TTTTCAGATTTTTATCCGATCGAGAAGTGTTTGTAATTCTCTTTTATTCCTCTCAAACTTAGGCGGCGTCAGTCATTGCGCTAGTACTACCTTAAGGTAAACGGCCCAGCTTCCTCCACCTTTAGTTGAGCGGCCCAGTTTCCGCCATTTTCAATTGATAAATGGAACATTTTATAAAAAAATATACGTATTGCAGCATTAATCAAGAGGAAAATCGGCTCTTCAACATGCCGCCAATTTCTTTTGTATTAAACAAAAACTGTGTTTCTTATTAGTATAAATTGCGTTCAATGGCGGTAACTGGGCCATCGGCGGAATGTGGGCCGTTTACCTTAGGTACAATTACTCAGGACTTGACGAAAAAGATGGGGCCTTCGAATCGACTAGAAAAAAAAAACTGCAAGGTCACCTTTGTCATGCTTTCTTTTTTATTTTCCCATTGGCATGAACCGGCACAAAAGAGCCTTTACTGACTACACCGAGTACCAAATATGCACTCATATTGCGTATTTTTATCCGTAGAATCCTGTCAGTTTTGAACATTAAAAAAAAAACTTCTTGCCAATTTTTGCTGCTAACAACGATTGTCTTACCTTGGTTTTGCTGTGACATCCTGCGCTCCTGAATTATCGCCACGTCTTCTCTGGTCATGGTCCTACAAAGAATTGACAAATGTTTGAATTTCATCGACATACGCGTTTTTCAATTTGTGTGGACATAGGTCATTTTTTTTTATCGATAATGCAAAGCAGGATTAGTCAGCCAGCTAGACTAACGTATTAAAGTAAAATGTGTGTTATACCTCTAGGAACCAGCTACCTATAAAGGATGATGAAATTTCGTGTGAACCACCTTAGCGATTGGTATCTCGAACGAACAATTCTTGTTCGAACTTTGACTGTCGCATTGAGAATGAAAAAAAAATTCAATATCGATGCCTCGGAAATTTTATTGTGTATAATTCGCCGAAATTCGACGGATGATTTTCTATTCGCATTCCACTGACAAAAAAACTTTTCTAAGTCTGCGTTGCATACAGAGACGAGATGTTACATTGGTACATTTACATCTCTACCACTCATAACTCTATCGCAAAACATCTCGACCGTATTACAGCTGTACCAAAGCCTGACAAGAATGTAAAAAAAACTCTACCGGAATTGAAATAAAACTCCACTGGAATTCAAATAAAATTCTACCGGAATTGAAATAAAACTCTACTGGAATTGAAATAAAATTCTACCGGAATGGAAATACATGGTGGCCGTTTTTTCCCCGGAAGAAAATTCCCTGACTTTTCCCTGACTTTTCACTCGCCAATTAAAAATTTTCCCTGACCAAACTTCTAACGACTTATAATCAAAAAAATTAATGACGCAAATGAAAATTCCTAATTATTATATTAACATTTAATTCTATATTTTTTTCTTCAAAATGTTACCATTTTTTAAGACTCCCTTCTATGTACTTCTTATTTATTTATAAAAGGTTCGGTGACATTTTACTTTTTCCCTGACCAATTTTGAAATTCCCTGACGTTTCCCTGATTCCCTGACCAAGATTTTTTCCCTGACTTTTCCCGATTTTCCCTGACCACGACCACCACGAAATAAAACTCTACTGGAATTGAAATAAAATTCTACCGGAATGGAAATAAAACTCTACCGGAATACAAGGGTAGACCTTGTATTCCGATAGAGTTTTATTTCCATTCCGGAAGAGTTTTATTTCCGTTCCGGAAGAGTTTTATTTCCATTCCGGAAGGGTTTTATTTCCATTCCGGAAGGGTTTTATTTCCATTCCGGAAGAGTTTTATTTCCATTCCGGTAGAGTTTTATTTCCATTCCGTTAGACTTTTATTTCCATTCCGGTAAAGTTTTATTTCCATTCCGGTAGAGTTTTATTGCATTCCGGTAGAGTTTTATTTCAATTTCGGTTGAATTTTATTTCAAGTCCGTTAGCGGTTTTTTACTTTGTGGTAGAGATTTTGGTAGAGTTATAATACGGTCGAGTTGTTAGAGTTTTCTTTTTTGGCAGAGTTTGTATTAAGTAGAGTTGTTACCTGGTAGAGTTATGAGTGGTAGAGATGTAAATGTACCGTTACATTGCCTCAGGTAGGGATGTTATACTTACCCTCGATCACGTAAAGCGGCTATCGCTAAGGTCATTAGTATAAATCACTTTTTTTTACGATTAACGATACTATAATTTACTGCACTATTCTGCAGTACGCGTACGATCACGCGATATTTCGTATGTTACAGTGTATAAAGTACGCTCGATAAACATCGCGATTTTTCGCAGACCAGAACATAAGCACCGAAGGCGTGTGAATAAGCTTTTTTTTCTTCTTCTCTAAAATACGTTTTTTTTCTTTTGCTCGCACCAACTCTGCTCTTTTTTCGCGCAACCATCTGTTTCAAGAGTTCCGGCCGAGATTATTCTTCGCAGCAATGACGAAACGTTACGAAGCCGACAATACAAACTCTTCGCTTCTCGACTTTTCACAGAAGTAGCTTTTGAAAGTTTTTTGTCTTTTCAATTAAAAGGTATAACTAATTATTTTTTTAATGAGCTTAAAGGGGGTCGGTCATAATAATAATAAAGTTTTGCACTCTCGAATGGTCTGTGACAATGTTGACGAAAATAATTCGATGGTTTGTTACATGTTTTTACATGAAACACCTTTTCAACGAAAAACACATAACATATCTTGGTAAAATAGCTGGTAAAATAAATATAAATGAAAATAAATCTCCGCATATTAGCTCTTACGAAGACGCCGTACAAATTGAGTAACGTTTCATCGACAAATTTGAACGACAAGGTACTTTAACGAGACAGAGACGCGCTGCTGTACTTTTTATGAGCTGCGTATGCTTATCATGAGCTTAAAGAGGATCATTCATAATAATAATAAGATTGTTACTGTCGAATGAACTGCAACAACATTGACGAATAAATTTCGATGGTTTGATCCTTTGAGGCATGCCTTTTTTTCTCGCGAAGACGTTATAGAAGTTGAGTAACGTTCCATCGATACATTTGAACGACTACTGTGTTTAATATGATCTTAAAGAGCGTTCGTCATTATAATATTAATAAGACTGTTACTGTCGAATGAACTGTAATAATATTGACAATCAAATTTCGACAGTTAGATCTTTCGAAGCAATTACGTTTCATCGATACATTTAAACGACAAGGCACTTTAACGACGCAATAGAGAATCACTGCTGTGCTTATTATGAGCTTATCGAGGATTCATAATAATAATAATAATAATAATAATAATAATAATAATAATAATAATAATAATAAGACTGTTACTGTCGAATGAACTACAACAATATTGATGAACAAATTTTGATAGTTTGATCCTTCGAAGCAAGCAATTTTTTAAACACGAAACAACTTCTTAAAGTAGAAAAGACAATTTTTCTTGATAGAACAGTCAGTGAACTAAAAAAAAAAAATCTCGGTCTAGCATGTCAGCTTCCACGAAAATGTCACCCAAATTTAGTAAGGTTTCATCGATAAATTCAAACGACAAGGTACTTTAACGACGCAGTAGAGTAGCGCCGTTGTGCTTCAAACCATGTGTATATCAGCCGTATGTGCACAAGTATAAACGATAAGATATGACTACGATACGACCCTTCCGGCATGAAAGCAACTTTTTTCCTCGCTAGTATTTATCGCGATTACATGTGAAAGGTACACAAATCTTCACGCGGGAAACTTCTGTGAATAGTCGCGATAGCGGAGTTTCGTAAAAGTAAATCAGCCCCCAGTGCCGTAAATCCAAATACAGCGAAACCGGACAACTTTTTAAATCTCGCTTCTCGCGCCTCGACGAAAATTCCATGCATCGCGAGGTATTTTGCATACCTTTTTTTTTTGTTAATCAAAGCTCTCGTTCTCACGCCACCGTTAAAATTAAGGGAAAAAAATGAATAAAAAAAATAAATAAAAGAAAAGACAATGACAACGCTTGTAAAATCGCGGCCATCATCATTGTTTTTTTTTATATTAGAGATCGAGAAGTCACCTCATAGGGGTATCAGCCGGTGAACCGCGCGTACAGGGTGTGCAGCCCACCTGTATGACGGTGGTGGTACCGTTACTAATAGATGGGTGGTTGTGGTTCGGGCTTGGGGTCGGGGGCACGGAGGAGGGTGCAGACCCTCTCGCAGTTAGACGACCAAGCGACAACGAGACCCGCGATATAGCTCCCATCGTGCTAATGTCTTGGACCTGAGCCTGACCTTGACTGGAACGATCCACGAGGCAAATTCAATCAACCGGTATCAAGTGCAGAACCGACGACGCGAATGGCTCGCTAACCCCGAATCCGATAACGTTAATTTCAACGGAGATGATTCTTGTGATTTTTTTTTCTTCATATGCAAAAAAAATAAAATAAAATAAAAAATACCAAGAAGAATGACATTACGGGAGAACACGTGTCACGATGGATACGTCACGTGCACCCAGGTGTACGGATTCAGCGATCCTTCGAGCTACTTACACTGGACACCCCGAATCCGATAACGTTAATTTCAACAGAGATGATGCTTGTGATTTTTTTTCTTCATATGCAAAAAAAAAGTGAATTTTCGATGTTTTAGAGCATTGTGAACACGTTTTCATTAAAATCTCGAAATTTTTTTTTTCACCATCACAAAGCTCCCTTGTGATGAAGCAAAAAGAAAAAGAAACAATACTAAGAAAAATGACATTACGGTAAAATGCATGTCACGATGAATACGGCACGTGCACCTAGGTGACACCCCGAATCCAATAACGTTAATTTCAACGGGGGTGATTCTTGTACATTTTTGTCTTCATATGCAAAAAAAAAAAAAAAATCCCAAGAAGAATGACATTACGGGAGAATACATGTCACGATGAATACGTCACGTGCACCCAGGTGTACGGATTTAGCAATCCTTCGAGCTACTTACACTGGACGATCATACGAATTCTTCTGGTCGTCGGAGCGCGATTAAAAAAGAACAAAAATTACAAGACTCTCTACGACAAGCTCGATGAGAAAGTGGTGTTGAATTTATTTCTCTCTCGTAAGAGCGTGCGCCCTCGGTCCGGACATTCAAAGTTTGCAGAGAAACGAAAGAAAATAATAATGTGCACAATTTGTCGGTAAATTGAAGATTCGAGCGAATAATTTTTTTACCGGGTTTTCTTTGACCCACTTTGGTAACGTTAATGTTGCGAGTGTTAAATTGGTTTTTCTTTTCGCAGCGATTTTTATCCCTGATTGTTTGTTTCTTTCTTATTTTTTGATTATTTTTTGTTGCGAATCGTGACCCACCTGTATCCCATATCCTCGTCGTACTGCGGATTCATTTGAGGAGGTTGTTGCAACGGCGGTTGTTGCGACTGCTGTTGCGGCTGCTGCTGAGGATAAGCGGGTTGCTGTTGCGTTGCTGGTGTGACCGACGGACCCAGACTGCGTGATATGTTGCTTCCATTGCTCAGCACCTACACGAGGGTAACCCAAACGGTTAATTAACGATGACGGAGACCAATTAGAGTGAATTCGCAGCTAAACTATAGTGGTATCTTTTTTTTTACAACATTCAGTCCTTCGGAACTTTTAAAACTGGCACGGACGTAACGGACGATTAATTTACGAGTGTTGAAAAAAAGGTAATTTGTACAATTGAGTGAGTTATCGGTGGGAGGGGAATCTATCGAGGATGTTTGAGCTATTCGCCCAAAAAGTTGCGCACAAAGGAACCGTTATCGATCGATGATCCACGTTTAATTTGGCGAGGATCGATTGGACCGTTTAAATTTTATGTGATTTTGAATTTTTGTGCTTCTTACGAAAAATTAATATAATTTCTTTCCGATGAGTGTGTCCGTCAATATTCGGTAGTATTGAGCTAAGAGTTAAGATAGTACTAGCACAATGACTGACGCCGCCTAAGCTCGAGAGAAAAAAGACAAAGATTACAAACACTTATCGATGAGAAAAAAATCTGACAAAATTCTAGCATATAAAAGGTGCTGAAAAGATTTTTTGTGCATAATAATAATCATTTCAGAATGTTCATGACAAATTAATGAAAAAAAAAAATTGTGCAACAAATTACCCGGCAACCAAATTTTTTTTTATTACGAAATTGATTTGTTAATTTTTCTGAATACGTATTAATTGTTTTAGAATTTTATCTAATATTTGAAAATTACGATTTTAAACAAATTTTAACATAAAGGAAACGAATAACATTTTGGGATCATTATTGTGGACAAACAATCTTATCAGCATCTTCCATAAGCTTGATTTTTTTCAGATTTTTATTCGATCGAGAAGTGTTTGTAATTCTCTTTTGTTCCTCTGAAACTTAGGCGGCGTCAGTCATTGCGCTAGTACTACCTTAAATAAGTGGCGGATTCGTGATCAGTGGGAAAAAATACATGAGACATCGCCCCAAAACGACAAATAACTACTGTATTCTTAATAGGTAATCTTTGTAGTGAATATTTTCAAAATTAGTGATTTTTTTGTATTTTCGAATAGCCATATGTTTGCTTATATTTTTCTTTTACCACTGTAGCTTCCTTTACGAGGAAGCCAAATAATCACAGGACAGTTCATTACGACACTAGTGCGATAAAATTTTTTTTCCTAACGCGTGCACGTAAAATCCCGCTTTCCGTGCGGAAAAATACCGCGCATGCGTACAAACGCAATCTGATATTTTTTCTCGCACTAGTGCGATAAATGTGCCTTTCTAAGCACACTTCACAGGAACGGAAACCCTGATTTTCGCGAATCTGTTAGCAAAAATTATATGAATGGCACGGACGTATAAAAGGGAGTTCTGACTCGTGTTAATGCCGCACTCGCCGTCGGCTTGTACGGCATTTTCACACTCGTCAAGAACTCCCTTCCTACGACCTTGGCATACAAATAACTATTCTTACGAATGTGCGTCTGCAGGATGAGCCGAAGGCGACTGTTGCAATCACATGAGTTAAGAAAAAGTTTTTCGCACGAGTATTGAATTTATTCTCTCTCGTAACAACGTGCACCCTCGGTCCGGACATTCATAGTTTGAAGAGAAACGAATGAAAATAAAAATGTGGGCAAATTTATCGGTAATTGAAGATTCGAGCGAATAAGTTTTTTTCCTGGTATCGTACAAAAATTAGAATGATTTTTCATAGGCTCTTTTTACACACAAAAATAAAAAACTCCACGCAAAAGTAGAAAATCTCGATTTTCCCGAACGTAACGAGCGATTAAGGAGGGAGTCTCGCTGCGCGCTGACTTCGCATAAGTTCGACAACAATAAGAGAAAATTGCATGTACTTCTTGATAGTGTAAAAATCTGAGAAAAATCATGTATACTAAAGGTACTGAGAAGATTCATTTTGCATAATAATAATTACAAAATGTTATTAACAAATTCATCAAAAAATGAATTGGTTAACTAATTACCCTGCAACAATACTTTTTTTTAATGAAAATGATCGTTTATTTGTCTGAATACGAATGAATTTACTGAATGAATTTTTTCAGATTTTTCAGTAATCGTTGATTTTTGTTCCATAAAAAAAAAAAAATCAACGATTACTTAAAAATCTGAAAAAATTCATACGTATTCAGAAAAATAAAAGAATCATTTTCATAAAAAAAAAGTTGCCGGGTAATTTGTTAACAAATTAATTTATTGATGAATTTGTGAATAACATTTTGCAATTATTATTATGCAAAATTAATCTTTTCAGTACCTATAGTATACATGATTTTTTCAGATTTTTACACCATCAGAAGTACTTGCAATTTTCTCTTATCGTCGTCGAACTTATGCGAAGTCAGTGTGCAGCGAAACTCCCTCCTTAATTTTCGAGTGTTGAAAATAAAAGGTAATTTGTACGATTGACTTAAAGGTGGGGAGGGAAAATAATAAAATAAAAGTTTAAACTCACGTCGAGAGCCTGCAGCATCGACCTGGCGAAAGCGTCGGCGTCGTCCTTACTCGAAAAATTGAGGCCGTACACCTGTTTGTTGTCCCGCCATTGATGGAATGTCCCCGTGGCCTGATTGTACTTTAGTCCCTTTAGAATCGCACAATTAATCACAATCTCGTGATCCTGCAATTTTCTTCCTACTACGCGGTAAGTGTTGTTGACGAGGTGATGGTACAGTTGGACCTTGGAGAGACCCGACGATGTGCCGCTCGGTATCCATTTCTTGTTCACGTCGTCGTAGACCATCACCGACGCGCGGGCTGATGATACGCTCACTTCGCTGTTCAACAAACAAAAAATTAAATATATGGGTTAAATTATTCAGTGAAGAAAAAAACGTGTAAATATGCACGAAGCCACGAAGATTGCGTCTTGAAATTTAGTTTCTTTTTTAGATGGCGATTTATTCAGTGAGATTTATTGAAAAAACAAAAAAGTTGGTAAATCGAGCTTTGCAGACTAGTGGAATTAAAAACTAAAATATATTAAAATTCATTTACGAGTTTCGACACTGAGAAAAATAAATGGTTGGATTAAGCCAAGACGTTCGAAGATCTTGTTTGGTTGATTTACAACAAAAATGATTGAATCGACAAATTTTGAATTGCTTGAAGTAAATCATCGTTTAGCACAACAACGATTTGTTTGGACGAAACAATAATTCGTTAATCCAATAATTTTTTTTTCTCATCGTTCCAAAATAAAGGATTATATCCTTTATTCCAGCTACATTTTTGAACGATTCTTTTTTTTTGTGTTTTTTCCATACAGCAAAATTAACAATGGGAATACAATTTGTTTTTAAATAGAAAATCTAATCGTTACTCCATCAATCATCGATAGATCATCTTTCAACAAATTTTCATTGCTACTTTGCGGAAAAAGTAGCAATGAAAATTCGATTGTGATAATTTAAAAAGAAAAAGTTTTATATCTTCATTACAGTCGCGCGCCAAATTATTTATTGGCCGATCTGTTGGCTCGCTAAGTTTAATGGATCTTGCAAACTGGGAATGCCGGGAATGCTTTCTGTAATGGGATAATGTCGCTTGTTTCGTAGAAATTTATAAACGTCTTCTGTAATTTTCGTTCATAATTGGACCGATTCATCGTAGAGCTTGTTTGCGGCATCTATAAAAATTATTTTCACATATTTTCAGTCATTTTACGACTCCGATCGTTGCTGCGAATAAACTACAGTCGTCGCAAATTACGCGAACAGAGCGGCGGTCAGATTATTACGATGGTCGTCGATCGAGAACGTACCCACGCTAGTGCGGCTACCTAACGCGCGCGAAAGCTCCGAGATAAATTGGACTTAACGATAATCTGAACTTCCAGTCCAACAAGCCGTCCCGGTATGTGTGACAATGAGATAATGTTTCGTACAGCGATATAGAAACAGGATGAAAAACTTTACGATCTCGTGTCACCGAACGGTCCAATTATCTCGTGCACGATTGTAGGGGCAGTTAAATTGAACCTTAATTACTTTAATTATCGAACTTTACTTGGAAACTCGTTTAAAAAAGTAAATAAAAAATCGCTTAATTTTCGAAGCATTGTTTTCTCGTAAATCGTCATAAAAATCTCCATTCCCTCGTAACGGTGAAAGTAGGACTAAAATTCGATGTTTCGATAACAAGCTTAGATTGATATAGATATGACAAAATATAGATTGACTATAATATGGTAAAACTCGCGATTTAGAATTGTGGAAAAAAATTCACGTTTTTTAAAATTCTTCAGAGCTCATTAATCTTAAAGATTAATTAAGAGTCACCTTTTTCGGGCATTATCAGGATTTTTAAAAAATGAAAATTGTTGTGCTTATTACAATGAATCTGAGTTAATATTTGTATTGATATTGTAATGCAGGCATTTTTTGTCACACAATATTCGCTCCTTACGATAATGCAAGCTGCACTGTAGAACTGCTTTTTGCAACTTAGCTTATCGAAATATCTCAGCAACCAATGAACAGATGGACTTCAAATTTAGGGGACCTATTAAGAGCACATCTCGCTATCGTCCGGCAACTTTTATATTTGAAAATTACAATTTGTTGGGAAATCGTAAGTTTTACAAAAAAAAAAAAAAAAAAATTGTCGAAATTTTACCAAAATTGTGTAAAAAAAAAAAGTTTCGTATTTCGGACGATAATAACCATTCATCTGATTACAAGGTAATTAAAACAGTCGCAATCGTGGTCCAGGTTGTAAAGCAGTAGTCATATAGCGCAGCTTGCACTACCTTAAGAATTCATTGTGAGAAAAAAATTTCTGCATTATGTAATACTATCAATAAAAATATCAACTCAGGTTCATTGCAATAAACACAACAATTTTCGTTTAAAAAATTCCTAACATTACACCTGATAAAAGGCGACTCTGCCCTTAAGGAGGGAACTTTAAGGACTGGTAAGCCAATTATTTTTAATAGGTGCAGCACCGGTTTTTTAATAAGCGCCACATAACAAAAAAAAAAAAGAATAAAGTTAAAGGATTGATAATATTCACGCTCTGTGCCAATTACCATACAACTTCCGCGATCAAACCACCAAACGAACCCTAAAAAGTAATTAACTCCCCGCGAATAGATTTCGCTTCGATCGACGTAGGATGTGGTGCGATATCGTAACTTCCGCACGCTGGCATTCGAGAAATTGGAGCAACTGATAAGAAGTACAGCGGAACTTTACCGCCCAGAATTGCTGCGCATAATAAACAAAAAATATTATTGTCTCGACTAAAAGAGGAACACTTTCAGGTGAATCCTATCTGAATTTCAGTCAACAACGGAAAATTTTGAAAAGCATTTATTTAAAAGTAGCAATTTAACAAAATGCGCAATCGTTAATAAACGTCATCTAGATAAATCGTCGTTAATAAAAAATCAAAGATAATTTTAAAAACTGTCAATTTTTTATATAATTTGTTACACCAATTTCTTTCCTTTTCGAAAAACGCATCGAGCTCTTCCAAACGCAATCAAATTATCGTTCCCGCTCCCGTAAAAACTTGCAAACTGAATTTTCCTGTTCTTAGCATTTTTATTCCTCATTCGAGTACTTTGTATTACTAATTTGTTTATTGATTTTTATTTTCAAAGAATTAAGGAGGGAGTCTCGCTGCGCGCTGACTTCACATAAGTTCGACAACAGTAAGAGAAAATTGCAAGTACTTATTGATGGAGTAAAAGTCCGAAAAAAATCCTGTATACTAAATGTACTGAGAAGATTAATTTTGCACAATAATAATTGCAAAATGTTATTAACAAATTCATTAACAAATTAATTGGTTAACAAATTACCCAGCAACAACATTTTTTTTTAATGAAAATGAATCGTTTATTTTTCCGAATACGTATGAATTTTTTCAGATTTTTAAGTAATCGTTGATTTTTGTTCTATAAAAAAAAATCAGCGTTTACTTAAAAATCTGAAAAAATTCATACGTACTCAGAAAAATAAACGAATCATTTTCATAAAAAAAAGTTTTGTTGCCGGGTGATTTGTTAACAATTAATTTTTTGATGAATTTGTTAATAACATTTTGCAATTATTATTATGCAAAAGTAATCTTCTCAGTATCTTTAGTATGCACGATTTTTCAGATTTTTACACCATCAAGAAGTACTTGCAATTTTCTCTTATTGTTGTCGAACTTATGCGAAGTCAGCGCGCAGCGAGGCTCCCTCCTTAAATTATTCATCGTCATATTAAAAAAAACCCTTTCGCAAAAAAAAAAAGAAAAAAAAAAGCATGACTCGCCATCGTCGCTGGATGGATAAAAGTGAAACCACGAGTTTAGACGTAGAGGCGGAAAGAAAAGAAAGAAAAAAAACCCGGAGCAGAATTAATAAAGCGACCGTCTGAAAGTCATAAAGGAAAACATAGCGTATATAAACATAAGCATATATGCAGCGAATGTCGACAAATGTCGAGATGAACGTTAGAAAAGCCCTGTGTTTGCGAGGGTCGATGGGCTGAAGAGGGGGAGGTTGGAGGGGGAAGGGGGGGACTGCGCGAAACTAGGCGTCCTGTGCAAAGGCAAGGCCTCACCAGCGTTCGTTGGAGCGTATGTGTCCCAGGTCACCTTATACGAGGCTCGGCCTGAAGATGTATTCGGTTACCTTTTCTGAGAGCTACATTTCGCTATGCGCACTATATACACCCGGCGTCGCCTTAGCACGAAAGCCTTTTTTTTTTTTTTTTTAATACTTGCACAGAACGTTCGTATTAATTTGAATGAAGCTGCAACTCCGTCGGGACTATTTTCCGAGCCTCCGAATATCTTGACCCATTTTTAAAAAACTTTTTTATCTACAATTTTATTTATGTAAAATATTCTATATAAAAAGATATAATTAAAATACTGTTGTTTCCTCGTAGAGGAAGCTTTGTTTTCATGACAAAAAAACTAATTTCGAGATTTCAATGAAAAAGCGTCCAGAATGTAGCAAAACATCGAAAAATCATATTTAGAAAAATATGTGTGTGTGCGCGCTCGCACGCATCAAGCTGGAAGCTGAAATTTGTAAGGTAGGTAGAGAGTTTAATTTAGCAAAATGCTTTCAGTCATAAACAAGTTATGCGGTATTGAACTTTGCTGAAAAAGTGTGTATGCACTAGCTCTTACAATTTTTGGTCTAAAAAGTTGTATACAAAGCGACAATTAACGACTGACGATGCCCATTTTTTTTTTAAACACATGCATGATAGGGGAAAAGCTTCGAGTATCCGTGATCGGTTTGGTGCCGCCTGTTAATTTCGTATGGCTTTACCTTGAGTCATCCGATATTATTGCATGCTGCAGGAGCATATGGTTAATTGAGTGGGGTGGTAAGCTGACCCGGGCACACCGAAAGTCTTCACCCCTGTTCGTCTTCAACTTTTTTTTTTTTTGCAACGCCTGCTCACGACAACCCGGATATATAAGGGGCATTCTCTACCGCTTCGACCTGGGTCTAACCCTTCATGTCTTCGATTAGGCCCACGATTGTTTATATGACTGAACTAAGTCTCAAAAACTCACGGATTTTTTTATTAGTTTTTTTTTTAATTGTATAATTATGTATCATTAAAAGATTGAACTTATTGATCGTCACAAATAATTTTTTTGTTTTTAAGTGAAAAATCTTGCATAATATATACATTTTTCAAAGATTTAAGCCGAAGTGGGCCGGCGTAACTTTCTATTTTTTATCCAATTTTTATCTCGAAAGAAACAGTGAAAAAAATCAGTCGATTGTGGGTTATCGCTTGACCATTTTTATATGCAACAACTGCATTTTTTGGTATGTTTTTTTAGACTTTTCTGACGAGTAATTTTAATTTTAACTTAAAAAAATAAAAACGCTTCGGGAAAATCTGAAAAAATTCCGGGAGAAATCAAACGTCGAAGAAAAAAGTATAGGAAATTGCTAACATTAATAAAACCCGAGGGTCGTTTGAATTTAATTGTCCTGCGATAATGGGATTCAATCTTGGATACAGTTTATCTACTTTTCGGATGCCGCTTGAAGAAATTAATTATCGCTCAATTAATTACGTGATAGTCAATTGGATCGATATGAAAATCTGCAATGATTTATTTTTATATTGCCTTATTGGCAATGATTTAATTTTATCTGTGGTCGTTTATTCTATATTCTATATGCTCGTTTAATTTTAAAGAATAATAATTTTAAAAACTTCGGATTAGTGCCGTAATTAACGATTAATTTTCATCGTAATCGTTTTGCTAATTGACACGATAGAAGTGCAACAAGTTTGCGCTCGATCGGCTAAAAAAGAATGATTGGAAATGCAGTAAAACTTTGATGCATTTATATGCATCAAAGTTTTAATGCATTAGGAATTATTTCCTAATCACTTCTATTCAGTATACATTCATGGCATGATCTACAATGTTCGTGTCAACTTTATTTGCCAGCCTTTCATAATCTTATTCCATCAAGAGTTAATTAAAAAATTCTTATCGATCGTGTTCTTATAATTTATACGGCGTGACTAAAATAAATGGCATAAAAGTGACCGAGTCACGCGATATGACAATAATTGAAAATTACCATATTTCACAATTAATCGACCACAAATAACCGGAGAATTTATTTTTTAATGACAATCTGGTAATTTTATTCCTGTCGATAAATGAGAATTCTAGCGCAGCTGAGACTCCGTGTGCTATAAAACAAAGTTATCTGAAAATTAATTAACGGAATCGGAAGCTTTTGTTACCCAAACTGTTTCTGAAATTTCGAACATAAGTGCTTTGTAATTTTTCAGTAAAATTTGGATCTTTAATGAAAATGTTTGTAAATTTCGGGCAAAAGATTTGCAATTGTGATGCCTGGTACTTCATTTTTACAAATAAAGGACTTTAAATAATGTAATGAGTACTTTAAATAATATAAGTAATTTTTAAGTAATGTAAGCAAATTCCAAGTTCAAGTACATTCAATTTACAATTTATCTTTCAGTGTCCACGAATGTTACTTTTTTATTTTTCCTGAATACGCGATATGACAATAATTTAAAATTACCATATTTCACAATTAATCGACTACAACTAACCGGAGAAATTAACTTTTTAATAACAATCTGGTAATTTTTTTCCTGTCGATAAATGAGCGTTCTAGCGCAGCTGAGACTCTGTGTGCTTTAAAACAAAGTTATGTGAAAATTAATTAACGGAATCGGAAGTTTTTGTAACCTAAACTGTTTCTGAAATTTCGAACATAAGTGCGGAGCAATTTTACAGTAAAATTTGGATCTTTAATGAAAATATTTGTAAATTTCAGACAAAATATTTGTAATTGTGATGTCCGGTATTTCAATTTTACAAATAAAGGACTTTAAATAATCCAAATAATGAGTACTTTAAATAATGTAAGTAATGTTTAAGTAATGTAAGTATTTAAGTAATGTAAGCAAATTCCAAGTTCAAGTACATTCAATTTACAATTTATTTTTACAGTGTCCACGAATATTACTTTTTTATTTTTCCTGAGTACGAGCGTAGGCATTTGACAAAGTGAAATGCCGTGTGTCGCTGAATAAGAATTGCAGAAAACTCGTCGCAGGCGTCGCACGTATCTCAACGCTCTGAGCGACAGTAACGGGCAGGTGTTCAAAGCGATCGCGAGACGTTTATCAGGACTACTCATCGCAGACCTTGTTCAGGGCCTGCGGTAAGACTTTGTCTCGTGCAGCGTGTGGAAATCTGGGAATACACGCGATGCTGCACGGAAATCGATAACTTTGCTTCGCGCGCGTCGGCATTAGAAATAAAATAAAAAACAAAAAAACAATTTTACAGAAAAAAAAATTGTTTCTCGCATGAGTCACGTTCGTGGAAAGTCCGTGTGCTAAAATGACACGTTGCCGTTGCGTTAATGACAAATCAATCCGGAGAATCGTGGCTAAGCGTTCGGCCGACGATTATCGGAGGATAGATTACGAGCGCGCGCTGTCTGGCTAAGCGTGCGCCATATAACGTGTTTGATATCGTTTTCACTTGGTCCGCGATATGGATATGGTGAAAGTGGTCTGTAAATAACTTTCGCGATTTTTTTATTTATATTTTCATGATTTATTACGGGACTGAAATTATCGACCGATATACTACGATCGAGGGTTTTACATTGTTGGAGGGGGTTATTGAATTTTATAAGAGTTCAGATGACGAAAACAAAAAATTTCACCCCGAATGTGGTACTTTAGTCCAAATTGTTTTTTTTTTGCATGAAGTTGAAGCAAGGATAAACTATATTTTGACGTTCTGTTTCGTGAATAAAAATTGACCACCCTGTAACAATAAATATTGGGCAACAAACTACAAGATCCTATTCGTTTGTTCAATATTTTTTAATTGTCGTGTAAATCGTCCGAAAATTAAAGCAAAGGGTTAAACGCTGCGATTTGTTATATTTTTTTATATTAAATTTGCGTCAGTTTTTCTTCAAATATGTATTTGTGTATCTGTCATTCACCCATCGTAACAGTTGTAGGTAGATCCTACACTGTATATTCTCTTAAGAAACCGTAAAATCCCGGAGCAAGATTAGTGTATCGCAGTCTGCGGCGCGTTTCTATTTTTAACGAAAAACAGTTCGTGGAATTTTTACTCATGCAGCAAGTAGAACGAAGTTTCGGGCAACTTAAGGAGGGAGTTTCGCTGCGCGCTGACTTCGCGTAAGTTCGACAACAATAAGAGAAAATTGCAAGTACTTCTTGATGGTGTAAAAATCTGAAAAAAAATCATGTATACTAAAGGTACTGAGAAGATTAA
>JAPYZD010002984.1:0-14242 GCA_030522725.1 Ichneumoninae sp. B BG-2022a
TTCGATCGCTCGTTACGCCGAAGCTATTGCGAATTGAGCGACCCGCTTCCGCGAGGGGACTCCGGCGCCCACCAGCTATCTCCCAATGTCAGCTGGTGCGGGGATTCCGGCACACCCTGTATATATATATATATATATATATATATATATATACAGGGTGAAATGTAACTACTTCGGAATATTTTACAGTCTGGTAGAGCGCGTCAGCCCGAGTAATTTCCTTTTTTTTAATTTTTCTACGCGTGAAAATAATCCCGCGGCGAAACGTCAATTCCGGTGAATGTGACTTCGTATAACCAAGTACAGGGGAGCATTCAATTATTGAATGAAATAAACTGAACTGAAAATAGAAAATAAAAAATAAATAAGATTCAAAAGTGAGGTTATTACTCTCAACGGATAAGAAGTTCAAATTGAAATGTGATCAGTCATTGTACCGTAAACTAAATATTTTTACCGTGAAAACGCGGGAGCGTTTCCGTCGCAGTCTAGGTATACACCGAAGACTTCCTCGAGGCTTAACGGGAGGGTTTCCCTCGCAGTCTAGGTATACACCGAAGACTTCCTCGAGGTTTATCTCAACGGGAGCGTCTAGGTGTATCTCGAAGACTTCCTCGAGGTTTAGCTCAACCGGAGGGTTTCCCTCGCAGTCTAGGTGTACCCCGAAGACTTCCTCGAGGTTTAGCTCAACGGGAGGGTTTCCCTCGCAGTGTAGGTGTACCCCGAATATTTCCTCAAGGTTTAGCTTAACGAGAGGAAGAATAAAAGTTGATGGTAGTTATTTTGAATCTGTACGACTAAGGGTGGGAGATCTTTCACCAGGACCCTTAACCGAGTTGAAGCAAAGTCCGCACTCATCTTACGAGTTGCGTAAGACGATAAGGTTTCACATGAACCATGTCTCGAGGCCGCTTCAATTCGGTAAACAGCACAAACCGGAAGAATGAAAGTTTATGGTAGTTATTTTGAATCTGTGCGAGTAAGGGCGGGAGATCTGTCACCAGGACCCTTAACCGAATTGAAGCAACGTTCTCACCCATCTTACGAGTTGCGTAAGACGATAAGGTTTCACATGAACCATGTCTCGCGGCCGCTTCAATTCGGCAAACAGCACAAACCGGAAGAATGAAATTTTATGGTAGTTATTTTGAATCTGTACGAGAAAGGGCGGTAGATCTTTCACCAGGACCCTTAACCGAGTTGAAGCAACGTTCTCACCCATCTTACGAGTTGCGTAAGACGATAAGGTTTCACGTGAACCATATCTCGTGGCCGCTTCAATTCGGCAAACAGCACAAACCGGAAGAATGAAATTTTATGGTAGTTCTTTAGAATGGTAGGCGGAAAAAATACCCACGGAAAGAATACCCCGGAAACAGACGAATTCGTGCCTTTACGGATTTTCAATTAAAAAAAAATTTTATATTCGAAAATTCTAATATGAATATGAGCTCTGTTCACTTCGTATAAGTTTCAGAAAAATGACTGGGAATTCCGAACACTTCTAGATGATATACAAATCTGACAAAAGATCAAACATATCAAAGGTACTAAAAAGATTAATTTTGCGTAATAATAATTCCAAAATGTTATTAACAAATTGATGAAAAATCGAATTGTTCGACAAATCTTGCAGATACCTAATTTTTTTTAATGAAAATGATTCGTTCACTTTTCTGAATACGTATGAATTTTGTCAGATTTTTAAATTCACTTTGAATTTTTTTTTCATATGCGAAAAATATGTTGAGTTATGAAATTGAAAGTGAATTTAAATATCTGAAAAAATTCATACGTGTTCAAAAAAATAAACGAGTCATTTTCATAAGAAAAATAAGTTAAGTTTCAGGGAGGTTTGTTGGCCAATTTATTTTTTATCAATTTGTTAATAACATTTTGAAAATATTATTATGCAAAATTAATATTTTCAGCACCTTTTGTATGTTTGCATTTTTTCAGATTTTTATATCGTTCAGAAGTGTTCGCAATTCCCTATCATTTCTGTGAAACTTATGCAAAGTGAAGATTGTTAGCAAGGTCTACTTTAATAAGTAAAATTTATCTTACTTTTATTTCCGCGGAACGTTACGCGCGTTGTTCATTCGCGCGGCCGTTACAATATTATAAGCAGAAGCCAGTGGTAAGGCGTGAAAGATATTGGTAAGCAGACGAGTGACAGAAGCATCGTGATACTACAGACAAGGAGATTTATAACAGACCGTGTTTACAAAAGGAAGTTCGCTTTATATCTATAGTTTCTTCCAGCCTTTCCGTAGCTATAACAATTACAATACTAGTCGTTTGGTGAGTATCCCGTAAGTATATTTTTCGGAGTCTCAGTTTGCGAGCACGCTTTGCTGCGAGACGGCGTGCACAATGGAAATAATTCGTTCGAACAAAGGGAATGAGAAATTGTGTTTCAACGGGTACGCGTACACTGCGCACAAAACATGTGCGACGACGATTCGATGGAGGTGTTCGAAATATGGATCGAAAATATGTTTTCTCATAGTGACCGCTTTGTTTCTGAAGAATTTCTTGGTGACATACATTTCCAATTAAAAGTTTAGTTTGATCGAAATTTTTATACTTGATAATATCTTCGCGTGTGCGTGTGCATGTGCGTGTGCGTGTGCGTGTGCGCGTGCGTGTGCGTGCGCGTGCGCGTGCGTGTGCGTGTGGGATTCAGAGGCGAAAAATTCAAACCACTATAACTCGGGAATGCCTCGACCGATCAAGTTTAAATTTCACATACAGCAAGTGTAAGTCACAAGCACACGCAATTAATAGTCAATGTTTCTTCAAAATTTTATTAAAAAATGTTTAGTTTTTTGTACGTGATTTTTAATTTTTTCAAAACGTCTGTACGAATTGTATAGCTGTGTAGCTTTTATAATTTTTTAGCTATCAGGATAAAAAGTTGTATATAGATGGAGTATGACCGCCCGATGATCCCTATTAAATTTTGGGAGAATCGATGGAATCGATTAAATTTTATGTCATTTTGTTTTTTATTTTATAGTGTCGTGCTGTTCCGAAGACAACGTTCGAAAAAAACAATCCTGAAGTTGTTGCTGGACATAATCATTCAGCCGACAGTGACAATGTTAAGGCGATCGTAGCAGTTGACAAAATGAAGACGGCAGCTCGAGAAACTTCATCAGATCCATGTCAAGTATTTGCGGACGGAGTACGACAGCTCTCAGATTCAACGCGGGCAAAGTTACCGCTAGAAGAGTCGCTAAAAAGGACTTTTCGAAACATGAAGCAAATTTCTGCTCCGAAAAATCCAGAGACACTCCAGGATCTCGTGATTGAAGGTAATTCATAATACATATTCAAATACATTCATATTGATACATATTATCTTGCTTCCACGCTTGCGTGTATGTGTGCGAGTGCGTGTGCGTCGCAAAACATTCAAACCGCTATAATTCGAGAATGCCTCGATCGATGAAGCTGAAATTTCACACATACTAAGTGTGGTTAAGTAAATATTTCTTCAAAATTTAATGAAAAAAATGTCAGCTGTTGTTTTGTTTTGTACGCGATTTTTCATTTCTTCAAATATGTCTGTGCGCGCTCTAGTTCGTACCATTTTTAGCTATCGGGGCAAAAAGTTGTAGACAGTTGAATTATGATTGCCCGATGATCCCTATTAAATTTGGGGAAAATCAATCGAACTGTTTGAATGTTATGTCATTATCAATATACTCATATATATTGTAGGAAAAATTCAAATATATTGTCGTAAAGAATTCATTTAGCGATTTAATACAAATAGCTGCGCAAAGCATGTTTAAAATAATGTACATTTATATTTTAAAAAGTTAAAAACTGAGATTTTCATATCGCTTCTTTATAATATTCCTTCATTCAATTTTTACTCAGGAAATTCAAATGATACATTTTTTTCAACCCTGTCGCATACATCATCTTGTGTGTAACTTCATGCACAAAATTTTAAGTGAATTTAAAAATCGGAAAAAATTCATACGTATTCAGAAAAATTAACGAATCATTTGCATAAAAAATATAATTTAGGTTTCCGGGAGATTTGTAAAATAATTTTATTTTTCATCAATTTGTTGATGACATTTTGGAATTATTATCATGCGAAATTAATCTTTTCAGCACCTTTAATACCTTGAATTATTTTCAGATTATATAGGGAAGAGCGGGGCAAAATGGGGCAACGGAGCAAAACGGGGTTTTTGGGCAAAACTAAATTTTCCAATCATTTTTGAATCGGACAAGGTGGCAAAACGGGGCAGAAAAGCCTGATGCATCGATGGGGCAAATTCGGGCATCCAAAAATTATCGGAAAATGACGTTTTGCCCCATGCCCCGTTTTGCCCCGCTGCCCCGCTCTACTCTACCATTGTAGAATTGTTAGCATACAATTTAGCAACAATGGATATAGACGTTTTGTACACAATTAATTTGTTCTTTTTTTAAATATAAGGTGATTGGATGACCACCGGCGAAGCTGAAACGCGCCGATTTCTTCTTCATGATAATGGACCCAGCGCTACTGAAAGGATAATTATCTTCGCAACGGATCAACTCCTTCAGCTTCTGGAAGGAGCTAAAGAATGGTGGATGGATGGAACATTCGAAGTTGCACCATCGATTTTCATGCAGCTCTACATTTTGCGAGTACGAGTAGGCGATTCACTCGTTACCGTCGCGTATTGTTTGCTCGAACGCAAAACGAAAAAAACGTATAGACGAAATGTTGGGAACGATTTTAGAATACTGCAACGACAGAGACATCTATCCTGATCTCGATGTCATCCATGTGGACTTCGAAGAAGCTGATATTGGTGCCATATTGAGCGTTTTCGGAGAAGAAGTACGCATTCAAGGATGTTTCTACCACCTTACGCAAAGCACTCACCGGAAAGTGCAAAAAATCGGTCTCCAAGCGGAATATCTCGAAAACGAATCACTCAACTGTTTTTGCGGAATGCTTGACGGCTTAGCTTTTCTTCCCAAAGATGGTGTGGAGAAAGGGATGGAGTATCTCCATGAACTACCGCCTCCGAGAAGGGGATGGAACTCCTCGAATACTTTGACTCAACGTACGTCAATGGCAGCACTCGTCAAATCGGGAGGCGAAGTGACGGTTCTCTTGCTCCAAAAGTTCGTCGAATCGCAGCTAAATTTCCGAAACGGTTGTGGAATGTCAACAAAGTTATGAAAGAGGATGGTGATCGTACGAACAACCAGATTGAGGGTTGGAATAACCGATTTCGTCATCTCGTCGATCTTGCTCATCCAACTGTATGGGTGCTCATTGAAAAAATGAGGAACGAGCAGTCAGTTGATTCAACTCGTGATGCTGAAACTGAGATCACTTTCGTTGTTTTTATTCAATGAGTTGACAATTTTATTTTTTGAAATATTTATTTCAAAGTTTATTTATTTTATTTATTTTATGCTGACCGAGCATAATAATCGGACCAAAGATTATTCGGTGATGCGTCGGAAATCCGAGCACACCGCGAATAACCTCGCTGTATGTAAATATGTATTTAATACAAATAGTTTATTATAAGAAAAATTAAAAAAAAATCGTTAATTGGTGATTAAAGAACCTCTAAAGTACTTGCGATTATGACCGATCCAGAATTTCAGGTACAAAATTTACATAACACAATTATTAAGGTTAAATGGGTATATTTTCCGGGGTTATTTCTTCCGGGGGATATTTTTTCGGGGGTATTTTTTCCGGGTTTATTTCTTCCGGGGGGTATTTTTTTGGGGGTATTTTTTTCGGGATTCCTTTAGAATCTGTACGAGTAAGGGCGGGAGATCTTTCACCAGGACCCTTAACCGAATTGAAGCAACGTTCTCACCCATCTCACGAGTTGCGTAAGACGATAAGGTTTCACGTGAAAACTTATCGTCTACCGCATAACTATCATTCTACCGAAACCGGAAGAATGAAAATTTGTGTTGTTTGCCGAATTGAAGCGGCCACGAGACATGGTTCACGTGAAATCTTATCGTCTTACGCAACTCGTAAGATGGGTGCGGACTTTGCTTCAACTCGGTTAAGGGTCCTGGTGAAAGATCTTCCGCCCTTACTCGTACAGATTCAAAATAACTACCATAAGATATCGATGACGGCGATTACCGAGGATGCGGAAACGGTAGCGATTAGGCCGGGTGGGGTTAAGGGCCACGAGAGCGAGCGCGATCGAGGACTCGGGACAATCCTCGTTGAGATGGGACGACGAACGGACGAGCGTGTGTATCATCTTTTCCCGTGTACCGAGGGGAATGAGACGTGAGGACGGATTCGTCATACAGCGTTTTCTGAGGCCTGGATCCTCCACCGCGGTACCGAACGGGTGAGCTTGTCCATCCCAGGGACCGTTTCTTTTTGTTGTTTTGTATCGAGTCATTGCCGTTTTCCCAGTAGTATTTTAGATTCGTAAAATTCACGTTGGCGTGCGCGAGAATCGGTTTTTCCGAGAGGAAGCGGGCTTCAAGGCCGCCTTAGGAGCCACAGGGTTGGCTTCACCGATACCCGCCGAGATCGCGATACTACCGTATTCTGACGCGCCGTCGCGTTCGGGAGCTTTGGTTTTTCTTAAATTGAGCCCTCGGGATCGTGCCCACGGGGGTTGCCTTTTGTGTCGTCTGCTGTGGGCGGTCAACCGGCGTTTCATGTACTCTATTTGTTTCGGTTTTGGCTATTTTGGTTGATTGTGATTTGGGCTAGTTTGTCGAGTCTTGAGCCGGCCGTACCGAAGACCGTCCCGCGTCGCGATAATTCGGGTTGTGTGTGTGTGTGAGAGACGCGTGAGGCGAGATCGCGATTGTAACGAGCGAGAGTATTCCCGAGTTATCGGGGTTTTGTAGCGCGTGAGCCGACGAGTTGTGTCGGCCACGTCCGGATTAGTTTTGCGAGAGGTATTCCTCCGGGCTCGCCCGGTTTCCTCTCAGTCGAGTCATTCTCTGGTTTCTTTAAAGAGTAATAAATAGTTTATTCCGATCGCATTATAATCTTATTTGTTGAGAATATCCGAACGCCCCTAACCAGCCCGCTCTGCCTTCAAGAGAGACAGCAGCGAGCCGGGCGTACACCGATATCTTTCATATTCACCAAATTGTTCTATATTCAGAGACTTCCTCCTCGATTCCTGCCTTGAATTTTCACGTGATTTTTTTATTGTTCTTGCAGAAAGCGTGTTGATCGTGGAGCTTCTTATTCAGCACTACTCTAAGCACATGGCTTTGTTATGGTGAGATACCGGCCGCGGTGCCTTGATTCCGTGTTTTTATTTTGAACCAAGGTGGCCGTGGCGCTGCGCCAGTGCCTGCGGTACATCGTGCGTCTTTCACCATGGCTGATATAAAAATCAGGTTGTCGCGGTGGCCACGGCAGCCGTGGTAACTCAACCGGGCATTTGGTCGTTTGACCGCTGGATCGGGTTTCTTTTTCTTCTTTAAAAAAAAGAAGGCCGTGGCGGTTTTTAGCGGATATAAGACTACATATTTCGAAAATGCGTCAATCGTAACGAGCAAATAGTTCATTCCTCCTGCTCCTGTCGGCAGTGGACCATAGAAATCGATCGAGACAAGATCTCCGGGACCTTCTGGAGTCAGGTTTTGTCGCGCTGCGTACGAATGCTGATTTGGATGTTCATTCCTTTGACATGACTCGCACGCCGTGAGGAGTGTTCGTATCTTTCGATCTAAACAAGGGTACGAGAAATCCTCTTCGAGAATCTTCCATACTTTCTTCGCTCCCACGTGTCCATAGCTGTTATGCGTGTACGAGATAAGACCTTCTATCAGTCTTTCTGGTACCATTATCTTTTGTTGGCGCAGGAACCAGGATCAACATCGGGTAAATGAAGTTGTCCGAGAGATGATGCGTGGGATCGATTGCAACACATTTTATAGTTTATTTATCACATAGTATTTTACATCGCGTAGGCGTGCCGTAGCAAGGTGAACCGGGAAGTGACGTCGGTGGCGCGCGTGCACGCGACTTCGCAGCAGCGCTGCCGCAGCATCTTGCAAGAGCGCGAAGGATCGCACTTAATCGAATCAATTCCAACACACCCTACTCGATCGGAGCGTTATTGGAACCGATTATTTCGTCTTCTTAACTCCTAAAGACTCCATGCATTTGCAGTGCTTCGGTTTCGGTAGCGATTTCATGAGAACGTCAGCTGGCATCTCTGCTGTCGGAATCGACTTGAGAGAGACGATGCCATCCTTCACAGCTTGTCGCGTGTAATGGTGTCGAACGTCGATGTGTTTCATCCGGCTGTGGAACACCGGATTCTCGGCCACGCACTTCGCGCCACGATTATCACAGTAGATGACGATCTTGCCAAGTCCAGGCAGTTCGAGCTCCCGGAGCATCATCCGAAGGTAGGAGAATTCCTTTGTAGCCTCGGCCAACGCCAGATATTCCGCCTCGGTTGACAAAAGTGCCAGGGTCCGTTGTTTCTGTGCCTTCCAACTTACAGCAGCCCCGTTCAGAACAAAAGCATACCCCGTATACGATTTTCGATCAACGGGGCAATTCGCCCAATCCGAGTCAGAGTACCCCGTCATGCCGTCGGCGGATTCTCTAAAACATAAACCGTAGTTAGCCGTGCCTTTAAGGTATCGCAGCACGCGTTTCGCGGCTTTCCAATGCGCCTCGGTATAGCTATGATTAAGCTGGGCGAGATAACTCGCAATATACGCAACATCGGGGCGCGTTACCACCGCCAGATACATTAGCGACCCAACGAGTTCCCGGTAAGGCTTCGTAGAATCTTCACTCGTGTTCGAATGCGCCTCCGTCGTTGCCGTCTGAGCGCCCACTTCCCCAGGTGTAGCTACTGGATTTGAAGCTTCCATATGGAACCGCTCCAGCACTTCCATCACATATTTCTCCTGGTTCAGAGAGATGGCACCCTTCTCCTGGACGATCTCGATCCCAAGACAAAACCGAGCCACACCAAGATCTTTCACCTCGAACTCTCGCGCTAGGCCCTGGCTCACGTTCTTAATCCATTCCGTGTCCTGTGAACTCAACAAAATATCATCGACGTACACTAAAGCTAAAAATAAAGTTTCTCCACGCCTGGCGTAATATACACACGAATCGGCGTTCGTCGGGATCAAGCCCAGTGCACAAATCACGACGTCCAACCGGGCGTACCACTGTCGCCCCGCTTGTCGCAAGCCATACAAAGCCCTCTTCAGTAGGCAGACTTTATTCCCGTCCTTAGCCGATCTCAGCATCTTTGCAGCCTTGGCTCCAATCTGGCTTCCCTGTCCATCCCGGGATAAGATCTCCTGTAGGATCTCCTCCAGCATCTCGGGCTTCTCCATGTATACTTCCTCGTCGAGAAAACCGTTCAGATATGCCGTAACGATATCGAACTGATGAATGGTCATCTTGTAACGCACGGAGAGCGCCACCATAAGCCGCAGCGATCCCAAACGTGCAACCGGCGCGAACGTGTCGACAAAATCGACACCCGGACGTTGAGCGAAACCGCGGACGACCAGACGAACCTTACGACGATCCAACGTGCCGTCAGGCTTTAGTTTATTGGTAAGAACCGGACGACATCCAATCACAGCTCTTCCCCTCGGACGGTCTACCAGCTCCCAGGTGTCCCGAGTGAGAATACTCCGAAACTCGGCCACCATCGCGTCCTTCCATTCATCCGCCTGCGGTCCTTTCATGACCTCCCGAAGCCGAATCTCCGTCGCATACACCGATGCAATATTTGCCTCATGGAAAACGTCGTCCTCGCCTTCCTCGTTCTCCAGACCACCAGGCACTTCTTCGTCGCGGGCAATCCGTTCCGTTGGCCTCCGCGGCGTTGCGTCGCGATCTTGCGAGTCCGTCGACGATACGCTGACGGTCCGATACTCCTTCCGAGGCCGACCTCGACTACCCGTGCGAACAAGACGCGGCCTTCCGGGCAGCCTTCGTATCACCGTCGACTCCTCCTCCGGATCCGCACCCGCGTCCTCCAACGGGTCCGAACGCGGTACCATTTCGAACTCCGCAGTCTCGGCTCGCGTCTCCTCTAGCGCCCGGCTGTCGCACGCCCCCTCGCGGTCAAAAAAATCCTCGGTACTCGAACCTTCGCTTCGTGAATCCGCCGTTCCCAGATCAAGATCGAACTTTACGTCCCGAGTCGTGACAACGCGACTCTCGGAAGGTATCCACACCCGGTAGCCCTTCGAAACGTCCGAATATCCGACAAGCGTACCCTCTTTGGCTCGTGCCTCAAACTTGCCCTTCGGCCTCTTGTCAAGAACGAACGCCTTCGTACCAATGACCCGAAGATGTTTCAAATCTGGTACAGCACCGTGCCACGCCTCGTACGGTGTCTTCCCTTCAAGACTTCTCGACGCGCAGCGATTGCGCAAATAATTTGCAGCATGCACCGCCTCTGCCCAAAACGATGGTGCCAACTTCCCCTCGAAAAGGATACAGCGAGCCATCTCGATGAGCGTTCGATTCTTCCGCTCCGCTACGCCGTTCTGCTGCGGAGTATAAGGAACGGTGAGCCTACGCCGTATACCCTGAGCCTTCAGGAACGTGTCGAAATCTCCGTTGCAGAATTCCTTCCCGTTGTCGCTCTGAAGATTTTTTATCTTCTCCCCGGTCTGCTTCTCGGCATCCACCTTGAATTCCTTAAACGCTCCGAGAACATCGCTCTTCCTCCGAATGAAATGGACTTCGCACCATCTCGTGCAATCATCAACGAACGTGACGACATAAAGCGACCCCCGTTTCGATTGAATCCTCATGGGCCCGCACAGGTCAGTGTGTACGATATTGAGCTTCGTCGTACTCCTAGACGTGCTATGCGGAAATTTCAACGCAGAAAGCTTGCCCTTCATGCACGTGTCGCAAGGCGGAAGGTTACAGGCATGCCCGAGGTTCACGCCCGTGACTACCTGTTTCCTGGACATCTCAACCAGATCGCGAGCGTTCAGATGGCCCATCCTTCGGTGCCATAATTCCAAGCCCGTCCGACTCCCGTCGACCGAAGCGGCTCGTGCTTCCTCGGAATTCTCACGCACATAATATAAGTCGCCGACGCGATCAGCCACCATTTTTGTCGTCCCATCCAGTCCTCTCACGACGGCATCCCATTTCCGGAACAAGACCTCATGCCCATGATCCGTAATTTTCAACACCGAACCCAGGTTCGTCCTCAAGTCCGGCACCAGAAGCGTCTCTTCCAGATTGACCCGTCGACTTCTCGAACCATCCGTGACTCTCAGCTGGACAACCCCCCGCGCCTCGATATCCGTAGACGCGTCGCTCGAAAGGTTCAACTTGCCATGTCTCGAGTCTATGATCTGCGTAAAAACTTCTTCGTCCCGACACACGTGGGCAGTGCTCCCGCTGTCGATACACCACCGGTGATAACCTTCGCTCAGACCAATCTTGAGAGCGAAGGCTTGCCTCGCCTCGCTAGAGAAGAAAGTATCGTCGGCTTCGGCCGCCTTGGCCTGGCCCCCGGTCTTCAACGGACATTCCGCAGCCTTATGTCCAAATTTCCGACACTTGAAACATTTAATTTCGGCATTCGGATTCGACTCGGCCTCCTTGCCGTCCCGCTGCGAGGACGGTTGCTTCTTCCAACCACCTTTCGGCTTTCGCCAGGCAGCCATGGCACCCGCTTCCTCCTGGGATGTCTTTTGCCCTCGCGCCTCGCTCTCCTCCAGTATCTTAACCTTCAGCACCTCGGCCGTGGGCAACACGTCGCGAGACTCGATGGCGCACCTGAAGTTCTCGTAACTGGGCGGCAGGCTATATAACAACAATATACTAAACAAGTCCTGATTAATATCAACACGCATCACAGACAGTTTATCTACAGCATCGAAAAACCGACTCATGTGCTCACGAACGTCCTCGCCCTCGTGCAATTTCTGCAGTGCGAGCTTCTTCAATAAAGTAGCTTCGCGGGCCGGTCCGCTAGACGCACAGATGCCCTGCAACTTCAGCCAAATATCTCGTGACGTCGCACATCCTCGTACGTGCTGCAACTCTGTCGGACTGATGGCCAGGATCAAATCGGACTTAGCCTCCTTGTCGTTCTTCAGCCAGTTTTTGGCCGCCACCTCGGATGCCGCATCGCCCGCCGTCACTCTCGGCATCGGGATGTCACCGCTCGTATACGGCCTCGTGCCGTTTTTCGTCATCAGCGCTTCCACCTGCATGCTCCAGGACATTGTTCCCACGAGTCTCGACTCCAAGGATCCACAGACGCGCCGTCCACGCGGTTAACCTCAAAGTTTCTCTCCCGACACTTCACTTTATACACAGAGATTGCAACAGATTTTATAGTTTATTTATCACATAGTATTTTACATCGCGTAGGCGTGCCGTAGCAAGGTGAACCGGGAGGTGACGTCGGTGGCGGGCGTGCGCGCGACAGACTCGCAGCAGCGCCGCCATAGCATCTCGCAAGAGCGCGAAGGATCGCACTTAATCGAATCAATTCCAACACCTTTATTCGACCGTTGGCGGCAACTTTCAGCAGTACATCGTCTCGTAATAGATATTCTCATCTCGTTGCCACTGTGCTAACATTCTTCCATTAGGGGTCGAGGGGCCTTGGTCGTAAGTAGTTCTGCAATGACTATCTCTTTTCTTTTACTTCCGGCTTCCAGGAATTTAGCACAGCTTAGCACATCGGCAACGATATTCCTTGTCTCCGGACAGTGCTCGAATGAAAGGTCGTAGTCCTGGATTGATAACACCCATCTTGTTAATCGATCATTTAAGAGTTGACAATTTCGCAGGAATATTACGGCTTTATGATCTGTGACCACCGTGACCTGTGCTCCATATACGTACGTCGTAAACTTTTTAAGGTCCATACTACAACAGCGAGCAATTCTTTTTCTGTGGTGGTATATGCCACCTCGTCTCTTTTGAGCGTTCGGCTAGCAAATACCACCAATCCGAGCTCCCCATTGGCATCTTTTTGTGCCGAAGTGCCTCCCAGCGCATAATCACTTGCGTCCGTTTGCAAAATGCACCCTCTCGAGGGATCGGGGTGTTGAAGAAGAACATCTTCAATGAATAAACCTTTTATTTTTTCGAACGCGATTTTTTCGGCTTCTTCCCATCGCCATTTTACCGCTTTATAAAGTAATTCCAGTAATGGAATTGTTTTTTCCGCGTGTTTGTTCGTGAATTTCGTGTAATAATTAACTAGTCCGAGAAAACCTCTTAACTGTTTGAGATTTCTCGGTGCTGGGAAATCCTGGATCGCTTTTACCTTTGCCGGCTGTGGGTTAATCCCGTTTGTAGTGATTATATGTCCGAGAAAATTTATTTTTTTCGGAAAAATGGAGCCTTTCGTAATTTTAATGTCATTTCGTGTTCTGCGAGCCTTTCGAGTAACGCCTCGAGATGCTTCATATGCTCTTGAAAATCGCGGTGAAGTTTGAAACGTTGCAAGTTTGCAACACTTTTCCAGCTCCCGCGCCCGGCATATGACGGATGCGCTGAGAGGTTATGGCACTACAGCAACGCAATCTTTTAATTCCTCGTCGCATATAAACTTTTGTATATTACAACAAATATGATTTTTGTAATACAATGCCTCCCATAAATATCTCAACACATAATCTATGACTATATAAGCTTCGAACAGCGTGTACGTTACAGATAATTCACTGTGCGTTACAGTGAATTCTTTTTTTTTAAATAAATCGTACGACGGTGATGTACCTCGAAAATGGGGTAGTTTTTTCGGTGAACCTTTTACTCTAACACTCAAGTGTACAATAAGTCCGGACTGAAGCTTCGGACACACCTCCTTAAAGGTGTTTTACGATATTTCGCGAGACCATCGATTTTTCTGAATTAAATCGTACAGGGGTGATGTACCTCGAAAATGTGGTAGTTTTTTCGGTGAATCTTTTTGTCTAACACCCAAGTATACGATAAGCCCGGACAGAAGCTTCGGACTCACTTCCTTAAGGGCGTTTTATGATATTTGGCCAGACCATCGATTTATCTGAATTAAATCGTACGGGGGTGATGTACCTCGAAAATGGGGCAGTTTTTTCGGTGAATCTTTTTGTCTAACACTCAAGTATACGATAAGCCCGGACAGAAGCTTCGGACTCACCTCCTTAAGGGCGTTTTATGACATTTGGCCAGACCATCGATTTATCTGAATTAAATCGTACGGGGGTGACGTACCTCGAAAATGGGGTAGTTTTTTCGGTG
>JAPYZD010002985.1:0-14235 GCA_030522725.1 Ichneumoninae sp. B BG-2022a
ATTATAAGTGTATAAATTATCGCTGATTGCTTAGAATGTAAGAATAAAATAAATAAAATATATTGGTATTGGTATTGGCATTGGTAGAAATTAATTATTACTGGTACAATTGACCCGGATCGACTGTTACAATCGACGCCACACATGATTATTAGCAAAGTTATTGTGGCATCGGTTAATAACAATCTGAAACGGACCGTCTCAACGATCAAAATGTTCTTCAAAAATGTACCTTTTAATTCCTTGTGCTTGTTTGCACTAATATTTAGTATTGTGTTGCCTAGTTGACGCGATCCGAACAGCCGAAAGATCACTTCTGCACTCGCGAATCACATTTGGTTTCGGCGAATTGGTATTTTTGAAAACTCAGCTATGAGGTGATTTCATGGCCATAAGGTGATGTCTATGATGTTGCTCACTTCATATCCGATGCATCCGAACATGCGCAGCATTGTGCAGCCGCTTGTTACAATTGACCCCGGTCTCCCCTACGCAGGACGGAATCGTCGCCGAGACGGGGAAACTGCCGGGGGGTGGAAAAAGGGGTCGTTTTCACGAGAAGTCGCGGGGTCGCACGTGCAACTCATCCACCGACGCACTCCTCTTCCTCTGACGCGCCCGGTGCGACACATACTTGGCGTTAATCTATGTTCCCGTGTGTGCGCGCACATGAGAGAATCGCACATGATAGGGCTGGAGGCTGAGATAGAGGAAAAACGCTGTACGAGGGAAAACTAAGCGTTCCCCGTTGAGGCGCGATGTGTGCGGTATGAAAGGGCATTTGTGTGCGATGGTGTGCATTACATGGTTGATAGGTACGCTGTTCTAAAAAATAATAAAAAAAAATATGCACCATTAGTTGGGTGAAACGAACTTGTTTTTTTCTGATGCGGGTTTCTGTTCCGCGGCGGTTTTATAATTATTCTTGGTGGCGGAGCTCGGTTATTTTTATTTTTTTTTTAGTCATTAGACAGTGGGTAAAGTTTTTTTTTATGGAAATAGTGACTGACGTGGGCGGCGAAGGGAGGCTAAAGAGGAAATGTAATGGCGTGAGGAAAGGCGAGGAATAACTGGCGAAAAAAAGAATTTATAGCTTCAGAGCCAGATGGCTTTTAACACTTTGATCCGGTGGTGTATTTATAGCGGGTCTATTTTTAAAACTGCTCGATGAAGCGTTGCTGAACTTGTATCGCAGGCTCGGTTGATTAATACGAATTTTAGGGCATTTCTTCTTTTGCATTTTTTTCGAGTAATAAAAAATATATATATTTTCAGTATTTTTTTTAATTTTGGAAAGTGACGTGGTTTATGCTGTACTTCTTCGCAAATAAACAATTCCAGACCCAAACGTATCGACTAGACGAGTCTTGTTTTCAAACTCCCTCAATGAAATATTGCTAAATTTGTACCACAGGCTCGGTCGATTAATACGTATTTTAGGGCGTTTCTTCTTTTGAATTTTTTCGAGTAATAAAAAAAAATTAATATTTTCAGTTTTTTTTATTTTGGAAAGTAACGTGGTGAATGTTGTACTTCTTCTCAAATAAACATTTCCAGACCCAAACGTATCGACTAGAAGAGTCTATTTTTAAAACCGCTTCAATGAAATATTGCTAAATTTGTACCGCAGGCTCCTTCGATTAATTTGAATTTTAGGGCATTTCTTTTTTTGAATTTTCTCGAGTAATAAAAAAATATATATATTTTCAGTCTTTTTTTTTATTTTAGGAATTAACGTGGTGAATACTGTACTTCTTCTGAAATAAACATTTCCAAACCCGAATGTATCGACTATGAATTTTTAGTCATTAAATTCACGATATTCACTTCTACCTTGGTCCGATGCACTTTTTTTCGTTTTTGCCAATGTATGTATACATTTCAGTGTTAGTGGAAGCGGCCGTGTCGTCTCCAGCCAAATGCCGAGTTTTGCGAAATATAGTGTAGATGAGCATTCCCCACGTTCCCGCACACTGGACGGCCGACTGATCAGAATTTTATTGCGACGCAATCACTGCCTCGCTTTGTGGATGACGATTGGCGTTTGTACAAGCGACGCGACGCAAAAGCAAACCCCAGGATAATTGGATTTGTCGAGTTTGCCTATCTCGCTCTCTCCATTCTCCCGCCGCGCTTTGCGCTTCCGCTTTACACTGCCGATGTACAACGAGGTTTGCGGTGCTCCACCGTCGCCCTGTGTACCGTGGGTATGCTAATAAATTCTTTTCATCCTACAACATTTCATCCCCCGATACACCAATGAGCTAATGTTCCTGTAATAGGGGCGCGCACTCTATGCGGTGCGATGCGGGAACGGCGTTTACGTAAATCACCAGAGCAATCAGCTCGAGCGAACGTAACAATATTCCCGCGTTGAGGTGGGAAAAAAAATTCAATCATTTTTAACCCTTTAATGCCCAACGTGTCATTTTTTCCACATTGGTGAAACAGCTATTTTTATTTTATTTTAGCAATCAGCTCGACCCACGGTAACAATGCGTTTTGATAGGAAGAAAATGCAATAGTTTTCAACCCTTTAATGCTCAATATGCCATTTTTTCCACTTTTGGGAAACAGCTATATAAAAAAAATAATTTCGTTGAATTTGAATGGAAGGAATTCTGGAAAATTTGGCGCAGAGTAATAAAAATTCATCAAAAATGGATTAGGAAACAATTTTTTAAATTTAGGTGTAGACATTTTTTAAATTACACTTTTTAAAACATTTTTATGCATAAGTGTGTCGACCAGTTAAGAAAAATTATTTGTTTCAGCGGGAAAGAGACTTCGAACCGAAAGAGTTGATATAGATGACCCAATGCCAGAAAGCCGTTTAGGCTATTATTTCATGAAACAGCTATTTTTGGCTCATACAATTTGAATTCCAAAAATTCTAAAAAAATTTTGCGAACAATCACCAAAATGCATAAAAAATTCCTTAGCATGCAGTTTTTTATTTACGTCTAAAAATTAAAAAAATTACACTTTTTTGGATATTTTGCATTCATAGATGTCTCGATCAGTTAAGAAATATGATTTGTTTCAACGGGAAAGAGACTTCGAAACGAAAGGGAAAAGGTAAAGTGTTCGAAACAAAATATCGATGGTCCAATGCCAGAAAGCCATTTAGGCTATGCTTATGTCGTTGTGTCATTAAGCCATCCATATGTGGACCATTCCTCGGAATGGCAACAGATACGCCCAATAAAAAAAAACCCACAGGTACCATTTACGAAGAATACACTGCGCCAGCTCGAGGACCCGAGCGCGCAGTAGTACGAGCGAGCAAATGGTCAGCCACAGATCTGCATTTTCGTCGCGTACGAACGGACCGCGGGAATTACGCGCTTTCGCCCAATGTGCTATGCAACGTGCATACAAGCACTCTACAGACATACAACATATTATATCGCGTTACTAAACCCACTAACGTATACAAGAGTCCTGCGATTTTCTGCATTACACGAAAAATCGCTGTCCGTTATTATTCCTATTATTATTATTACAACGCGCTCGCAGAATTGCTAACATGGCCATGACACGAATTTCCCCGAGACGGAGAAAAGATTAATGAAAAAAAATCGCGTTACACATGTTGAATTTCCCGTCGGAAATTTATCTTAATTTCCGGTTCAAAATTCGAACGGAGATTTCCTGAAGTGCTGTGCGAGCATCTTTTAAAATTTTGTTAAAGCTTCGTTGCCGTCGCAGCGCAATCTTTTCACAGCACCGCGAGGCTGCATGGGGCTGAGGAAGTGGCAGAAGTGAAAAATTGAAACGCCTGTTGGGCGGACGCGAAAATGGAACGCGCATACAACAATGATATACAATATATCATAGCGAGTTACTAAACCCACTAACGTATAAAAGAGTTTTGCGACTTTGTGTCACACGATTTCTAGCATTTCACGAAAAACCGCCATACAACGCGCTCGCAGAATTGCTACATTCGCCATTCGACAAATTCTCCAGAGATGAAAAAAAAAATTCGAATTACACATGTTGAATTCCTCGTCGCAAATTTACCTCTATTTGCGCTTGCCTGTTTATTTTCGGTTGAAATTTCGACCATAATTCGAACGGAGATTTTCCAAGGTGCCTTGACTCTTTTTTCACTATTTTAGTATTACTATTATTATTATTATGACAACGCACTCGCAGAATTGCTACCGTCGCTATTCAACAAATTCCCCAAAGACGAAAAAAAAAATCGAATTACACATGTTGAATTCTCCGTCAGAAATTTATCTGCATTTGCGCTTGCCTATTTATTTCCGGTTGGAATTTCGACTATAATTCGAACGGAGATTTCCCGAGGTTCCTTGACTCTTTTTGCATTTTTTTTAAGTTTCGTTCCCGTCGCAGCACAGATCTTTTAACAGCCCAGTGAGGCCGGATCTGGCCGAGAAAGTGGCAGAAACGAAAAGTTGAAGCGACTGTTGGATGGTCGCGAAAATGGAGCGGGAAAAGTGGAACCAGCGTTAACCACTTTTCCATCTTTTCCCCTCGATTCCGCTCGAGTCCCCTGCGACACGTGATGTAACTCCGGCGAAGCCGCTAAGACAACAAGGTCTATAACTCGCCCTCGCGCCTGTAACTCGAAGAGACCCGCGGAGTTCGGCAAACTAGTTCCGAAGAGAGGCGAGACTCGGGGTCTTTGAGGGAGCGATACGTAACGAGTAAAAGGGACGGTAAATTGACGAAACCGCAAGATTTCACGGGGACGCAGCGAGTCTCTTTGGCCGACGGAGCGAACGCCTCGACGACTCGCGAGTACGCTCAGTCGAGCTCTCGAGAGCTCTGGGCTCTTCGTAATTCACTTACGCAACGTCTCCGTCGTCATCGCTATCAGCGACACGCGTAGGCCTCGACGACCGAAGCGTTTCTTTCACTTCTTCATCGAGTTTACCTCCGAAACGTTTCGTTCTGCGAAGGGCTTCGTAATTTCTGCGCCAGGCACTTTGCCATTCATCTCTTATCGCTCGCTGTCGCTTTGCCGGTTGCTGGAGAGACGTCGGTACATTATTGTTTGTTTAATATTTATACACTGTTAAGATTTTTTATATTTAATGGTTACAGCGTTACCATTGATTTATTATACAAAATCTGAACAAAAATCTGAATTATTAAATTATTCCAAAAAATGATTTAAACTTTTACCTCCGAAACGTTTCGTTCTACGAAGGACTCCGTAATTTCTGCGCGAGGCACTTTGCCATTCATGTTTTATCGCTCGCTGTCGCTTTGCCGGTTTGTGGATGAGAAGTACATTATTGTTTGTTTAATATTTATACGCTGTAAAGATTTTTTATATTTAATGGTTGCAGTGTTACCATTGATTTATTGTACAATATTGCTCGTTCGAAATCGTGCTTTTTTTCCTCGATAATATTCCAAAAATCTGAATTATCAAATTATTCCAAAAAATTATTTACACTTTTACCTCCGAAACGTTTCGTTCTACGAAGGGCTTCGTAATTTCTGCGCGAGGCACTTTGCCATTCGTGTTTGAGACGTCGGTACATTATTGTTTGTTTAAGATTTATACGCTGTAAAGATTTTTTATATTTAATGGTTACAGCGTTACCATTGATTTATTGTACAAAATCTGAACAAAAATCTGAATTATTAAATTATTCAAAAAAATGATTTAAACTTTTACCTCCGAAATGTTTCGTTCTACAAAGAGCTTCGTAATTTCTGCGCGAGGCACTTTGCCATTCATCTTTTATCGCTCGCTTTGCCAGTTGGTGGATGAGACCTCGGTACATTATTATTATTTTTTAAAATATTTATACGCTGTAAAGATTTTCATATTTAATGGTTACAACTCGTGATGGTGCGGAATTCCAGTTCGAGATAATACAAACGGGCGGGACATTAAATCGAGTTTTTTAATGGAATTAATTCATTATTAAATTTTGATTCAATTGAATTTGATTAAAATCAATATTGATTGAATAAATCGCAATTAATGCATCGATTAATTCATCTTGTCTAAATTTTTTAATACAAAAAATAGAAACTTCATTGTTTGAAATTTTGAACATATATTTTTACATTATATTATGTTATATTATGAATTAATTTTGCGAACATTTAAACCACTTTTTTATATAATCGGTACATCAGTGATGGTGTGATATACGAGTTGGAATTAATACAAATGGTAAATCGTACAGCGAATCGAGGTTTTTAATGTATAAATTCAATATTGAATTTGTATTCAATTTAATTTAATTTAAATCAATAATAATTTTGCTAAAAAATGGTTACAGTGTACCCTAAGAAATTAATTAATAATCGCTCAAATAAGTATGAGTTATTAAAAAATCGTCGTTAAAAAAAGAAATCGTTAATTCTGCTTATTAGAGCCACGGAGGGTGTTATGTGTTCCGAAGATTTTCTTACCGAATATGACACATAAAAAAAAATGACGATAAAACTCGAAGTGCAGAGATTGGATGGAACGCCTCGTACGGGAGTTTGCGCGGAGATAGAGCCGCTCTAGTCGATATAATAGCAGTCCCTCAATAACTATTAAACTCGAGACAGTTTAACGATGTTTTGATGGTCAATAGGAGGCTTCGTGTCTAAGGGGGTGGAAAAATGCTCGATATTTTTCTCGCGCACGCGGATATTCCCCGGTGTGCGAGTTTCAACTCGGGTATCTCGCCGGGGATTCGAACGGTTAACGGCCAGCACGTATGACACAGGTATACACGCGTCGGTCGCTCTCGATCACACCCAGCACGTATCTCGTTTGAAAGAGATAACGGAACGGAATTTGCAAAGCTGCGGGACTTCACGGTGTGTTAAAAAAAAAAAAATAGAGACACGGGGATTATGAGAAACGACAGATCAGTCGATATTTCATGAGGACCGATACAGCGAGTGCGTGTTGTTCGCGAAACACTCTCTCGCACTGGCCCGCAGCGATGTGTTCGGTGCAACACACGCGCCGGATCCATTTGCCGGCTCGTAGGAGAAAAAAGTTGAAGGCGAACGGATCGAACGAAATTTCGTCGGTCGGACGTGATTCGAACGGAAATGCGGAAATGCGGAGCGAGGCTCGACGCTAATATATATATAGGCAGATGGACGATCAGCGAGGTTTATTTTCCAGGCGTGTACAATATCATTTGCGTTTGGGCATTTTTTTTCCTCGATAATATTTTTCAAAATTCGAATTATTAAATTGTTCGGAAAATTATTAAATTGCTGATAAATTTAAAAAATTATGAAATATTTTATTAAAATATTTATTAATTATATAAAAAAATTATTAATTATATATATTATAGGATGAATGTGGTGAACATGGAACGTACCATTGATTTACTGTACAATATCGTCCGTTCGAAATCGTGCATTTGTTTTCCTCGATAATATTCAAAAAAAATCCGAATCATTAAATTATTTTTAAATAAATTAAAATTTATATGTATTGTAGGATGAAAGTGGTGAATATGGCGTGGTCCATTCACCATTGATTATCGCATAAATCGATGATTTATGGGTCAAGCAATTTTTACTACTTTCACCTTATATCAGTAACATTTTATGCGCATAAAATATTTATTAAACTAAAATAACCAAGATCATGATTATGTAAAAAAAAAATCCCTCTCGGTGTATCCGGAAAACAAATGAGGCAATGAGAGTTTTTTTATTATTACAGGTTTTAAAAATTGCGCATTCATTTTCTACGATAATATCCAGACAATGCCCATTATTAAATTACTCCAAAAATGATAAAAAATCTCATAAATTTTGCAAATTAAAAAATATATATTATAGGATGAAAGTGGTGAATATGGCCCGGTTCATTTACCATTGATCATCACATAAATTGACAAATTTATGGATCAAGCCATTTTTATTACCACTTTTCCCCTATATCAATAACACTCTATGAACCACTTGTTAAAGAAAGAGAACCAAGAAAGCAATTTATTAATCATTTCTTACATAAAATACCGCTCGGTGTATCCGGAGAACAAATGAGGCAATGCTAGTTACATCGCAGGGTTATTTGTCCAGGGTGAATACCTGGAACACTCCTTCGGGATTTAATAAATTGAAGCAACTAATCCCCCCCCTTAAGTACGGAGAATCGCAACGAAGGTTTAATTAGTTAATCCTCGCACTTCGAGCTACCTCTTCACTCACCTTGAAAATACACGCGCCCTGGACCCTCTCGCGGTTACAAACACACGTGTATGCACCTCAGACGGGCAATTACAAGGAAGAATATTACTTTGCAAGTGCGCTTTAGAACGGATAATTCATCACGTTTTTAATTTTAAACCAGCCGCAATTTTTTTTTCCCCAACGATGTACACGATTAATCAAGGCGCTTGTGCGCTCTTCCACGAGCGTGCGAACTCGTCAATTTATCTCTTCAATTATTATATTTGACGCGGCACAGAGGGGGGGGAGTGCCGGGATGGCAAACACGAAGGTAGAGACAAGCAATTTAAAGTACGTAATGGAGTACGGATAGATCGAGTGCGGGAGAGCGTGTGCAAGTTCACGGTACAGTGGATTGCGGGGCCAAATGGACCAGTGTCCTCCATACGAGATGAGACTTTCTTACTCACGTCTCGCGAAAAAAAAAACAACTGAACATTTTTTGACGAAATTTGGCAGAAAAATTGACTATTAACCACATAAGCTGTGTGCAAAATTTCAGCCTGATCGGTGGAGGCGTTCCCGAGATATAGTCATTTGAATTTGTCGCGTCTGATTCACACACACATACACACACATACATCCGGACATTTCTTTTTAATGTGATTTTTCATTAAAATCTCGAAATTTTTTTTTTTCTCTATCACAAAGTTCCTCTATGAAGATGCAAAAAATGAACCGTTTGGTCCGTTTTGCCCCGCTCTCATGCCCCTTCTATAAATGTACGCCGTTTGCGGGGTAAAATGGACCAGCATCTTCCATACGAAATGAAACTTTCTTATTCACGTCTCGCGAAATTAAAGAAAAATTACCCGTTTGGTCCGTTTTGCCCCACTCTCACGCCCTTTCTATAACTGTACGCCGTTTACGGGGCAAAATGGACCAGTGTCCTTCATACGAGATGAGACTTTCTTATCTACGTCGCGCGAAATTTTTTATAAAATGACCCGTTTTACCCATGGTCCGTTTTGCCCCACTCTCACGCCCCTTCTATAACTGTACACCGTTTACGGGGCAAAATGATGAGATGAGACTTTCTTATCCACGTCTCGAGAAATTTTTTAGAAAATGCCCCGTTTTGTCCGATTGGTCCGGATTGCCCCACTCTCACGCCCCTTCTATAACTGTACACCGTTTACGCTTCGGTACATGGAAGCGCGATAATTCAACGGAGCTTGTAGTGCGAGCAAGTTTACCGCGGCTAAGTGGATTTTTCCTCGGTGAATTTACGCGACAGTCCAGCCCCATAAGCGCACTATAAGGCAATCCGATGAATCTCTCGCTTGGTCCCTCTACGATGAAAAATCAGCGCGCGAAGTGCTACAAATTCGTAAAAAAAAAGATCCAAGCTCTTATTTTTCTATTTTTTAAAATTTATTTATTTTTATAAATTTTCCTCTAAATTCCCGCGACGGAGCTTTTATCCTTATTTTTTTTAAGGGGATGAAAATGTGTGGAATAATTTCAGTAAGATAACTCGGGCCAAGGGTACACGCTGAGCGAAAAAAAAAAAATTGTGTCTTATCCTGTAAAGAGAAATAAAGACGCTACCGTTTCGCTTCTACCTTCGTACAGCGTGCATTTTTAAGGCCCTTTATAAAATACCCTCAAGAATTTTTCCGTCATCCACCCAGTATAGGATTAACCAAAGAGAAAATATGAAACTCGAAAGAGCAAACCATCGGGACACGGAGAGAGCGTTCGAGAATTAAAGCCGACCCGGAATTAAAGTTCTCGGAGCGATGCCGCTTCACCGTGTGAAAACGCGGCTCGTGGAATTTTCACCCTTCAATCTTGAATCGTTGCTACGAATAGGGTTAACGGTAAAAAAATAAAAATAAAAATACCGACACCCACCAACACATTTGGGCGGAAGCTCTCGTGTCTCGAATGACAAGAGCTGCTCCGAACAGTCTAGAATTTCGAGAACCCTCCAATTTTTGTTCTTTTTTTTACCATCCGGTTTTCGATCCACGCTTCGTGGTAAAAAAAAATAAAAAATAAATCGTTAAAGGGCAATTTAGAGAATTTTTTTTTCTCCAGATGAGGGATTCTTTATCAAAAGGGACACTTTGTTCGATTGACCTCTCGGATTTTTTTTTAATTTGCCAGTTTGTAGTGCCACTTATTATTGATTTTTTGTTATTTTTAAAGTGCACCTTTCAGCATGTATGTTTTTTTTTTAATATCACGATAATAACTAATAACTAATCGCTGTTTAATGTCGAGTTTACCTCGACGAAGTTAATTTCCTTAGTGAATCGTGACTAGTGATCAGATTTAGTCATTTATTTCCAGACTTTCGTAAGTTCTTCTATATGAATTAAATTTTTTATTTGTTCATTTTTCTACTACGCAAGTATCACAGGTCCCACTTTGGGATTTTTTTTTCAGAATCTTCATACAACGTCAAATACCCGGTAAGATTGGAATCAGAATCGAAGGTGTGTTTTTAGTGGATAAAAAAAAAATTTCATTAAAATTTTTTCCAAAAAATGGACAACTAATGAACATAATTCGAAACACGAGGAAAATAAAAAAGTTAATATTCCTACGAATTTTTTTAGATATACTGACATTAAAAAAAACGTAAGTCCTGAACGGTGCGATTTCAAAATAAAAAATCCAGTAGCGCTACAAACTGTCAAAGCACATGACAATACAAATACAATACCAAATACCCGGTAAGATTGGAACCAAAATCGATGGTGTGTTTTTAGTAAAAAAAGAAATAATAATTTTAATTTTTTCCAATAAATGGACAACCAATGGACTCCAACATAATTCGAAACTTGAGGAAAATAAAAACGTTAATATTCCTACGAATTTTTTGAGATATACTGATATAAAAAACGTAGGTGCTGAACGGTACTATTTTAAAATAAAAAAAATCCCTTATCGCTACAAACTGGCAAATTTTAAAAAACATCCGAGAAGTCGACCTAAAAAAGTGGCTCCGTTGAAATGCCTCATATACGATTTGACGGCAGTTTTGGCGATTAGCGCCTTAACCGTGAAATCCGCTCTTTGAAAAAACCGAACGAAATCTTTCTTCGAGGGCAACATGTGAGCGCGAGGGTGCAGCCGGGGCGGGGGAGGGGGGGGGGGGGAGGTGTGCTTGGTTCGCGTCTATCGAGTGTTCCTATCTTAATCGAAAACTTGGCCGTTAAAGCTTCGAGTTTCGAGCCGGACTCGCGAGTGTCGATCGGCTTATCGAGCACCGGTTCGCCGTCGGGCCAGCACACACGTCGGCCGGCAAATCCACACGGCCGGGCCGTAACTGCATTACCGACGGAGCAACGCCTGAGCACACCGACGTATCTGTCCCCGACAGTCTCGGCGAGCGGGCAAAGGCGAAGCAGCGTCGGGAATGTTTCTTCACGCTTCGACAAACTTCAATCTCATTCTTAGAGTCTGAGGGAAAATCCTCACCTTTCGATGAATAACATTAGTGTGGTTTGGCCTTCCTTCTTTTTCGCAGCCCGCTGCACACCTGTTGATCGAGACGGCTTCGGAGAGTCGTTTTTTTTGTCACTTCGGAAAAATCTTCGCGAGTCAACGAAGCATTTAAATTTTATTCTCTTTCGATTCGAGATTTATTTCGCATTTCGTTTAATTTTAGTTGACTAAAAAATCATCTTGGATGCAATATTATGAATTGAGGATTACAATTTTTATGAAGGAATTTTAAGCGAATGTTTTTTATTATTATTGCAAGAAAAAGGGTGCATTTTTAACGTTTCTGGTTTTCGAATTAAAGCAATTATTTTTAAAGCTCAATTGTAATAGTTAAATAAATTGTTTACGTTTTTGGTTCTTAGATCAAATAAATCATTATCGGCACTTGTTTGATTCAAGTTCTGAAAAAAAAACAGTATAAAATAGATAATACACCTTTCTAGTGTGTAAACTTTGTGTTTCAAAATGTTCAAAATTCTCTTTCGATTCGAGATTTATTCCGCATTTCGTTCAAGTTCGGTTTTTTAAAAAATTATCGCGGGTGCAAAATTATGAATTGAGGATTACGATTTTTGTGAAGGAATTTTAAGGGCATGTTTTTTTGAGGATTCTTATTGCAAGATATTCTGAGAAAAGCTTACATAGTAAATAGTTCCCAGGGGGGACGTCTATATTTTACAGTTACGACAATGACCAAAAATGATAGTTGTAACTATGATTATAGTTAAATCAATTGAATATATACTATAACAAACTATCTATGTAGACGTCTCCTCTGAGAACTATTCGTTATAGTAGGAAACGCCATCCTTTTTTCTCAGTGTAAAGGGTGCATTTTTAGCGTTTTTGATTTTTGGATTTAAACATTTTTTATTCGATCTTGGAAAATCATTTTTGGACCTTCAATAATTGTTACAAATAAGTCATTATCAAGGCTTGTTTGTTTCAAATATGATTAAAAAAGTACACATTTTTTAATAAAGTTTCTGGTTTTGTATTGAAGACAGTTTTATTCGTCTCAGAAAAATGATTTTCAGAGCCTAATAAAAATAAAAATTAAGTAAATCGTTATCGAGTTTCGTATGATTTAGTTTAAAAAAACAAAAAACAGGATAAAATTGATAATCACCTTTGCAGTGTCTAAACTTTGTGTTTCGAAATGTTTGCAACACGAAGAGGAAAGCTCGAAAATCGTCGTTCTGGGTCGTAGTATTTTTTGCTCGCGAAACGTTCGGCTCGTCACCGCGGAGGAATTTCTGAAGTCTCGTTCGGGAAGCCGGGTCGCTTTGAGTTTTGGGGTAAAGCCATGGTCTTACGCACCTCGTAGCTTCTTCGTTCATGCTCGCTCGTCTACACCCTCGACAGTCGACTATATCCTTTCTCACCCTCTCTCATCATTGTTGCCATTGTTGGGCGCAGTTTCGCCGACCGCTTACATTCTTCGTGGGGTTATTGACGAAAGCGTCGTTGGCTAAAGGGCCAGACGCTCGGTGAGAAGGCACGCTGTACGACAGCATTATGGACGAGACTCTCCTTACATGCCCCGAGAAAGGACCAAAATCCCTTTGACGTTGACCTCTCGACCTACCCTCATGTCGCCGCCGTGTCGGGTTTTACCCAATTTTGGCGGCACTGATAAAAAATGCGGTTCGATCGACTAACAAGGGCCGGGACAATCAAATAAATATTTAGTGGGCCGCACAATATATTTTAATGTCAAAAATATTTTTGTGAGATCATCGGGAAAATTGTTGAACCAACCGATTTTTAGGCTGTACCAACGAAATATTTATTTGAAAGTTCCTGACCGAAGCCGTAGACTGTAAAAAAATTGGAATGAAATTTAGTTTACCGGATTGGAAGATTTTATGCAAAAACTGGTGTATTAAGTTTCATGTACGATTGCGATGAAAAATTAATGTTCAGTGTATTGAAAACATTCAAAATTCTTAATTTTTAAAAATTTATTTTAATTTCAATGAAAAAATATATTAATTTTTTATCACAATTGTACATTAATCTTACAATTTTTTTTTGTAACGTAGTTGATTTAACCGTATTTTTTTACCGATTTTTTTGTCAGTGCGGCAATTCGTAGGTGTTAAAAAGTCCAAAACGTAATTTTCCAATAATTTTTGGATTTCCGAATTTGCCCTATCAGATAGATCAGGCTTTTCTGCCCAGTTTTGTCACCTTGTCCGATTCAAAAATGATTGGCAAATTTAGTTTTGCCCAAAAACCCCGTTTTGCCCCGTTGCCCCATTTTGCCCGCTCTCGCCTACATAAATATACAAAGATAGGGCACAAAAACAAATTGATGACTAAAACGCGACGATAGTAAAATAATCCGTAAAATTTTGCATAAAAGTTCTGCGTAGAAAAAAAAAATTCATTGCCATTTATACAGAAATCGGCATGAAGGTAAAAGAGCCCCAGTTGCCACATCCGATTCTATCGTCCAACCGATTCATGGTCACTTTTCAATGCAATTTGTCAGCAACGCTATCTTTTTCGTCTCCCTTCATTGAATCCAAAAAAAAATAGAAACTTCGATCGGCTCGCGAGCAGCCAAGAACGCACGCA
>JAPYZD010002986.1:0-33838 GCA_030522725.1 Ichneumoninae sp. B BG-2022a
AAGCCACCTGAATCATCATTGAGCCAACTAGGGGAAGCCGGGGCAAAACGGGGACGTGGGGCAAAATGGGGACTGTACCCCGTTTTGCCCCAGTTGGTTTTTTTTTTTACTTTTCAAAACCGGTGCCAATACAATTTTGGTGTGAAAAACAATGAATCTATGCTTTCGGTATCATTGTACCAGGTTTTATTGCTTAGCGTCCCGTGTCGTCCCGGTCTACGGGGAAACCTAGGCAAAACGGGGACGTGGGGCAAAATGGGGACATGTACCCCGTTTTGCCCCAGATGGTTTTTTTTTACTTTTCAAAACCGGTGCCAATACAATTTAGGTGTGAAAAACAATGAATCTAGGCTTTCGGTATCATTGTACCAGGTTTTATTGCTTAGCGTCCCCGGTTTTGCCCCGGTCTACGGGGAAACCTAGGCAAAACGGGGACGTGGGGCAAAATGGGGACATGTACCCCGTTTTGCCTCACATGGTTTTCTTTAAACCTTTCAAAACCGGTGCCAATACAATTTTGGTATGAAAAAAATGAATCTATGCTTACGGTATCATTGTACCAGGTTTTATTGCTTAGCCTCCCCGTTTTCCCCCGGTTTCCCCTACATTTGTTTGGGTCAACCTCTCATGTGTGTTCGCTCCATCCGCGATTGTTCTCTCAGTGCAAAAAACTATTTGCGTTTCGGAACAATTTTTCCTCCCAAAAGCTGACCAAGAAACAATTCCACGCCTACCTGCAGATTGGGGAGACCACGGGTTCTCCCCTTAGCGCTTAATTTAACGCTTCACAAGTAACCCGGAACAGTCCCAGATAAAGGGTTACATATTTGCAGGCCGTGCGGTGCGTTATCCCGTCAACGATATTGTTAACGCTACGAACAGGATAGCTGCAGTCGATGTAACGAAGCGATAATTAGTGCAGGCTGATGCGTGGCAGCCTCTGTTGCGCCTACACGGGATATAACCGTTGGCTGTTGCTGTTGACGGTGCCTCTGGCTCATCCATAAACGAGCAACTCTACTGGTCGATGATGACGCTACCGAGAATCAAGGCAGTTTCGCGCCAGGGACGATCCACGCGCGAATCACCTCTACCATCACTCACCCCCACCCTCCCCTCCCGTATGGGGTGTATCTGGGGTTTGGAGGAAATTGCGTCGAAGCAGGCGCCCGCGCCATTCCCCGAAAGGATACCGGTGCCATCATCGTCGGCCATGTCGTCCTCGAACGTTGCATTTTCGTGGTCTACCTCGCGGTAACTCGTCAGCGGGTTGCGCGTGCACGAGGACCATCTACCACCCCCTCCCCCTCCATCTACCACCCCCCCGTTTTACCCTCTCATCGCTGTCGCTCACTACTATCCATAAGCTGGTTCTCCGGCAGATGGGAAATTACGGAGAGTTCGAGATTAGGAATGTATTACCGGGCCCCTTATTGGCAGTCATATATATCGGGTGCAGTGCGACCTCGATGGTACGACACGTGGGATAACTTAATCAAAGAGATGATGACGAGTCAATGGTATTCCCAAATGGAAAATAGGTGGATGTTGTGGGGTAATTGTTGGTCGCCCCAACAAACAGCGTGGTGTGCGTGATGTGCGTTGTTAAACACTCTCCGGTCGATTAATCCGGTTTGGTCCGCTAATTCGTTGGTTGGGCCAAGAAATTAGTTCATCGTCGACCAATTAATTCGTTGGGTCGGAAATAAATCTATTGGGTCAACCAATTTATCTTGGCTCAACCAAGAAATGCATTGGTTGGCACTAGGCAAGTCAACCCTAAGGTTGATTGACCATAGATCGTTGATCCATCACCGGTCCATAGATCATTGATCCATCACTGGTGCCTAGATCATTGATTCATTACCGGTGCATAGATCATTGATCCATCACCGGTCCATAGATCAATGATCCATCACCGGTCCACAGATCGTTGATCCATTATCGGTCCACAGATCATTAATCCATCACCGGTCCACAGATCATTGATCCATCACCGCTCCATAGATCATTGATCCATCACCGGTCCATAGATCATTGATCCATCACCGGTCCACAGATCATTGATCCATCACCGGTCCATAGATCATTGATCCATCACCGGTCCACAGATCGTTGATCCATCAGCAGTCCATAGATCATTGATCCATCACCGGTCCATAGATCATTGATCCATCACCGGTCCATAGATCATTGATCCATCACCGGTCCACAGATCGTTGATCATCACCGGTCCACAGATCATTGATCCATCACCGGTCCACATATCATTGATCCATCACCGGTCCATAGATCATTGATCCATCACGGGTCCACAGATCATTGATCCATCACGGGTCCACAGATCATTGATCCATCACCGGTCCACAGGTCATTGATCCATCACCGGTCCACAGATCGTTGATCCATCACCGGTCGACGGATCATTGATCCATCACCGGTCCACAGATCATTGACCCATCATCGGTCCACAGATCATTGATCTACCACCGGTCCAGAGGTCATTGATCCATCACCTGGCTGGCCCATATTAACCCCTTTAATCCCACGCATGTCCTCATGGCATTACCCGTGTATCCGTAAAATTATTCAACGAAAATGAACTCGCGGGTCCCGTGTGAGAACGTTATTAAGCCTGCGGTGAAACGAGCTGTCATGGTCGATTAAGGCGGATTTTCGCGAGGCACACGCTCCCACGGGCACGAAAACCCGGCGTTGATGGTAAATTCGATAGGGCGTTTCACCTTTAGCCCTCAGATTTTCAAAGCCTGCATATTCTTCATCATATTACCGGCAGAATCTTTGGTAGCACACCGCGCCCTGTACCCGTCCACGCATCGGGTAATCCGCTTTATGAATATTTCATATTTCGCTACGTTGAAAAGAAGACAGGGAAAATAGAGAAACCAAACGGCGCTTGATTTCGTCGTCGGCGGGGCGCGCAACTTCTTTTTTTTTCACAATTTTTCTTTCGCCTCGATTCCCATCGTTTCTGCTCACCGTCGTTTTCTCTTCCGAATCCGAGACTTTCGGCGCCGAACTCCCGCTGATTTTATACCGCTCGTACCAGAGCGATGATGTCCGTATAGAACCTGATTAAAGGACACGGGCCGACGTGACGCGTAACTATTTATATACAATACACTGCCGCACATTAGTATCAGCATAGTGTTATACCGTGGCGGAAGACTCTCGTTTATGTTTGCCAAGGCTTCGATAACGAGTCTCGTGTAACAGCGATATTCTTCTTGTTTGGCTTCATCACGATGGAACGAAGAACCGCTCATACAGTTATTGCAAACGTTAGTGGGCGGGGAGAAAAGAAAATTGTTGGGGCAGCAAGAATTTTGTGACCGTAACTAATTTACACGGCACGAGGCGAAGCCGAGTGGCGTTTTTAGCTTTGGGAAGTAGGTTGGGAAGTAGGCGAGTGCTGCCTACTTCCCAACCTCCGTCGGAAGCCCGATTGTTCGTACGAGTATCGTATGATATTTTTTGTGACAAATACACGAAAACTCCCGCTTTTCGTGCCTGTAAAACCTGGCGGAGCGGGAAAGGAGCTATAGTGCCAAGATAAGTGTGCGTGAAAGCAGCTACGGGCGAAATAACTGTACGGTAATAGTACTTTTTGATACGAGTGCGGAAAAACTTTTTCTGACGAGGGTGAGTTTGCAGCCCGAACCGAAAGCGAGTGTTGCAATCACACGAGTTCGGCAAACGTTTGCAGCACGAGTATTGTATACTATTTTATTTGGCAAGGTGTGAAAATGGGGTTTTTACGCACGCGAGGCGTGCGCAAAACTGCCGTTTTCCCCACCAAGTGATATAATGTATCTATACATGGTGGCCGCGGTCAGGAAAAACCGGGGAAACCGGGAAAAGTCAGAGAATTTTTTAATTGGTCAGGAAAAAAGTAAATTGTCGCCGAACCTTTTATAAATAAATAAGTACATAGAAGGGAGCTTTAAAAAATTGTAAACGTTTTGAAGAAAAATTAGAATTAAATGTTAATATAATAATTAGGAATTTTCATTTGCGTCATTAATTTTTTTGATTAGAAGTCGTTAGAAGTTTGGTGGGGTAAAATTTTTAATTAGTCAGTGAAAAGTCAGGTCATTTTTTTTCCGGGGAAAAAAACGGCCCCCATGCTATACCAAGAGAAGTGTGCGTAAAAGTGTCTACAGCATTTTTCTCGCATTGCCTGCTATAAAGCGCCACTTTCGCCACGCTTTACACTTACGTAAAGTGGGACTTTTCGTGCATGTGGTATAAAAATTATTAATGATCGAAACTTTGTTAGAGAAACAGAACCATTACAGATGCGGTTGGCCGACCCTTGGAATATGGCCGACGATTGGCTGTTAGTCGGCAGCAGGTATGCAACCGATGATCGTTGATCCGGCGTTGTCGTATCGTTGTAATGACGCGTGTTTGACGATATCAATTGGACGTTCGCTCACGACATCGACCGACTTTGGCCCAGTACCCGCTGGCTATGCGCTGTATAATTTTCAATATGAAATTTTTATAAACAACATTTTTTTTTTTTCAATTTGAGCGACTGAATGTTTTTTTGATATGAATGCTGAATGCTTTTTTACTATTCCAAAATCCTTTATTATCGTTTTTTTTATCTACAGTAGTGTAGTGCTGATTGCCTAAGTTTCGTCATCATTATTAATTAAAGTGCTAATAAAACAACGGAACAATAAAATCTAGATAATTAAAATATACTTCGATGATTCCGATGTGTAAAGATAAGAAAATATAAAAAAGCAATGGCAGAATGATAGAAAAGCATTTAGGAGTCGCTCAGATAGACAAAAACATTTTTATTGCTTATTAATATTTTTATTCAACATTGGCTGGACATCGGCAGCCAACATCGCGTCAACTTCGTGTGATACCGTTGGGCCGATGTTATCATCCCCACGTTAACTGGTCGTCGGACGTACATTCCCTAGAGTCGGCTCCACTTTCGAACTCAGGCGGTCATATTTGGTCAAACGTCAGCCCGGCTCTGAAACCGCACTTGGGATTTCCCTCCGACTCTTATATCTTAGCTTAAAAAAGATCTCGTAAGGTAAACGTCCCAGTGACCGAACACGTCCCAGTGGCCGCACAAAGCATGCGTGCAAGAGCGACGCAAATACGATTTTTCATGCATGTACGGGAACTGGGACTTCGCCCTAACGTGTGCGGCCGCTGGTACTTTCACCTTAACAACAGAAAAAACACCGACAATGTAAAAAAAAACGCGAATAGAAAACGCAGCGATTATAAATAAATAACAATTCCAGGCTTCTCATGAGGCATTGGAAACTCTGCACAATCTCGGCTGCAGCGTGAAGTATGCGGCATCATTTGCGATTATACGTAGAAATGGGGATCGCCGACGTGATTTTTCGATATGTCACCGCGAACTTTTAACCGCATTTCTCCATTTATGGTGTAGGGTAGAGCGGGACAAAATGGGGCAACGGGGCAAAACGTAATTTTCCAATAATTTTTGGATGCCCAAATTCGCCCTATCGGGTACATTAGGCTTTTCTGCCCAGTTTTGCCACCTTGTTCGATCCAAAAATGATTGGAAAATTTAGTTTTGCCCAAAAACCCCGTTTTGCTCCGTTGCCCCATTTTGCCCCGCTTTCCCCTGTTACCTTCAGTTCATACGTCCGCTCACAAATGTATTGACACAACCATAGATCAGGCTATGAAGTTTCAGTATACCAAAATCTGTTCAGTAATTTTTTGCCGGCACGTGCCGAGCCGGTGGATCGCAGTGAAACGCATAACCCCCGTCTTTTTGCCCTAGCGGGCAGTCGGGAGTAGAAATACAGATTTCCCATTATATTTCATTTCCCTCGGGCAGTGGCGCGGCGACGGTCGATATGACGAATTGCAAAGAGATCGTTGATGTTTGCCTCGAACAGCTGATAATGTTCCGGCCATGATTGGTACCAGCAGCCAAGGTCGACTGACAACTATGTAGTCGTTGGAAATTCCCGCGTTACCGGCAGCCTCCGTGGGCTAACAGGGTGAGATACGCGACACTGATGAGAGGGGCCAGTGGTAGGAAAATTGGCACTCGCGTGAGCGGGCAGGTTACACGTACCTCGTCGTTAACAGGTCGAGCGTCGACATTATTCCGGGACGACAATCGCGTTTGAAACTAATTGGAGCACAAGTAAAATAGTGTAGGGGGGTTCGGTCGGGGGGCGTGGGGGCCGAGGGAGAGCCGGGAGGAATGTTGACAATATGTTGCTACGTATGTCGCGACTTGTTCGGGAGGGTAAATCTCTCGTCGCGGAGTCTGCAGCGGCGGATTACGGCGAATGAGTCTAGTCGAGTTCCGTGTCCAATTAAACATCCTCCTCTCGCACGTATTCCGGGTTTAAGGTAGCGGGAGGGAGATCGATTTTAGTATCGCTCCGACGAGTCACTTAATTAATTGCACGATTATCTTTCCGCGTCGGACGATTCTTGAATAATCAAAGTGGCGATGGGGACACTTTAACCCCAGATCCGTCTGATCAACGACGATTTATCGCTGGTTCCTGGGGGTCATACATTTTTAACGAAGATTCCACGATTTTTCGATCCTGGGTGGTGAATAGCGTGTACCTGATGTTCGATGTCGTATAGGTACCTCGTTAAATATTTAATTTCCGGTCGTAACTGCTCGACTTTCCGTCCGAACAAACTCGACGCTTCCGACCCGGAGACATTAACTTTAAGGGTTCTCCGTTCAGCCCAGTGACTCTTGAGACTCTGCGACCGCGGAAACTGCCCTTTGAGGGGTAACCCATTTTGCCCCGAGCCACGATTTTTTAAGTCCCGCTAGGGCAAAAAGACGGGAGTTATGCGTTTCGCTGAGGCCCTCCGATTTTGCTGCTTTTGTTGTCTCCAGTGCTTGTCGGAACGGCGCAATGTCTCTTGACACAATTTGACGCACTAGGTCTGTGTATGTCGGAGTGTGTTCGTAGCAAAGGAATAAGAAAATAACTGTGAAATGGCAGAGATAATTACACTGCAAATTTTTTTTTTATGTTAGCTTTCTTTACATAAACCGTTTCCGAAATTTCAAACACATGTGTGTCGCTATTTGACAGTAAAATTTCTTATTTTTTATTATAATTTTTGTAAATTTTAGGCAAAAGATTTGTAATTTTAATATCTGGTATTTTACAAAAAAAGTACAGTAACGTTCGATTAATGTAAGTAATGTAAGTAAGGTAAACGTACCAATGCCCGGACACTTAAGGGAGCAGTTCCAGTCCCTGGACATGCATGGAAATTCGTATTTCCATCTCTCTTGCACGCACGCCTTGTCCGGCCACTGAGACGTGTCCGGTCAGTGGTACGTTTACCTTAAGTTTCAAGTTCTAGTACATTATATTTACGATTTATTTTTACCGTTTAACTTCGAAAAAAACGGGCCGAAAGCCTATTCAGATATATCGATAAGCGGTCGCCATTATCTGCTATTGCATTTGCGATTATTTGTCGTCTGCTATAAAAATGCCGTTACTGTGTGCTATTCTGTAGTGCATTAAAATCACTCAACGTGTAGATATAACCTCGAATACGCGTCGAGCTGTGTCTATGATAATTTATTATACATATATAAAAGTTGTTTATGCGTAGTTTAAAATATTATTATCAGTTTTAATTTCTTTAATTTTTAAGATGATCCGCATGAATTATTACGAATTCCATTTTTGTCAGTAAATAGTCAGTTCATAAATTCGTACTGGTCGGAATTGTATATATGTAAAAATAGTTTATGCGTGATTTAAAAATTATTATTAGTTTTAATTTTTTTAATTTTTAAGATAATCCGAATGAATTATTACGGATTCCATTTTTGTCAGTAAACAGTCAGTTCATAAATTCGTACTCGTCGAAATGGTACATATATACAAATTGTTTGTGCGTAGTTAAAAAAATAATTATTAGTTTTTATTTTTTTTTATTTTCAAGATGATCCGAATGAATTACTACGAATTTCATTTCTGTCAGTAAACAGTCAGTTCATAAATTCGTACTGGTCGAAACGGTCCTTATCTTCCCATTTTTGGCCGTGCCCCTATATGCGTTTCCTCTCGAAAAACTTGGATCGATGGACCCTCGTATTTTATATTCGCATTACCAGCCGTTGAGCGTGGAGCGATCCAGCAGTATTGCGAGTAAAATCGGAGAGACGGTGCGCGGGTTTTTGGGGGAGCGAAGGATGCTGCAAGATATACGACCAGGAGGAAAGCCGGAAGTAATAACGTTGCTGTGTGTCGGATGGTGCGTCGAGCAAGCTGAACGGGTTCGCAGTGTGTCTTCTCCGCCCCTCCCACGGTGGCCGTTCGCCTAACAACTTGTAAATAATAAATATTGACCCGACGCACCCCCGCAATATTGGACCCCCATTTGCTGTCTAATAACCGAAGCTTATCCAAGCACGCCAATGATTGTTTCACCCTCGTTCCTCGCACACCCCGCCGAGCAAGATTTTCAACACCCGGAAAATGGTCGCCGATGTCTACGGCAACGGAGCGAAAGCTGCGAGAAAAACTTCAACTGCAGCGTTGTAAAATTCGTATTGGAAATATTTCATCGAGTCACGTTTGCGCGTCTCGCTGTCGAGTCTCGTTCTCGGCTTTCAATTTCTCGCTTCTGTGTCGCTCTTTTTGCTCCCCTCGTTCCAACACACTGAGAAAAACTTTTATTTAACGTCGCCGAATCTTTCGTTGGATATGGCGAAATAAATATTTATTTACTGTTAAACAAACTTTTGTTGAGCCGGAGTTTTTATATTTTTTACGACTGATGGTTTAACAGTTTTTTTTGGGTTAATTAAATCTTATGATTTAATTGATTCAACAAATAACTGGTAAATAATTTGGTCGTAAAAAAATAAAAATTTGATTGGCTGACCTGAAATTTCTTACTGATTAAAATATCTATTTAGTGCTCAAAAATTTAGTTATAAAATCTGAAAATCAGCAGTAAATGAATATTTTAATAAATATTCATTTACTGCTGACGAATTTTAGTTCAGTCAAATAAATTTTAATATTCGTTATCTCCAACGAAAGATTTTTTAATGCTAAATATACTTTTTCCTCGGCAGAATCGCAAAATATAAAATAACTCCAGCGTCCTCCGTTCGATATAAGGCCATGTGTTTTGCACGTTTTATACCCAGAAAAATAATTTATTTGACAGCCACCGTTTATTTGGTTTAAGTAAAATATTGATTTGATTTAAATAAACATTTAGTTCATTTAAGTATCGATTTACTTAATTTAAATAAATATTTATTTCAATCAAATAAATATTTTACTTAAACTAAATAAACGGTGGACATAAAAAAATGTCTGGGTACACGGATCAAAAATTGATAAATATGGTCCGTTTTGCAACCGCGTCCCATTTAGCCCCCTCGTCTGGACAGATTAAATAGATTACACTCAGATTACACTTCAGCCAAATAAATTTTAATATTTGCTATATCGAACGAAAGATTTGTTAAGGCTAAATAAACTCTTTCGAATTTGATTACGAATTACAGATTATGGATTAAATATTTCTTTTCTAAGTTGACATTAAAGTTGATCGTCCCTCGAGATCAATTATAATTTTAAATATATAAGATAATTAAGAAAGTTATCAGTTTCTGTATAAAATGGTTGTTGGACAAAATGTTTGTCCACCATTTTGATATAAAATGTGCTTTTGCATAGCGCCTCGGGTGACTCGACCCGGAGCTCTCTCTGTGTGTCGAGCGTTATAGAAAAGTTTTTTTCGACGAGACAAAAGAAAGGAAAAATTCCATCCGTCCGCAGACACGTTCTCTACATGTTACATGAATTTTGTTCCGGACCGTTTCCTCTATTCCGGAAGGGTATTCTACTCGGAACTCCGCATGCAGCTCGAATTCGTAACCAGGCGACGACGCGATTCCACGAGTATTCGACAATGGACACACAGGTAGAGAAAAAGGGGAACAGGCGGCAAGGTTAAAATTGGCATTTGTATGTCGAGCACTGGACAGCGGGCTCGCATTAAGAATGCTTCGTCGTATACATTATCAATATCAATCAGAAGTTTCGTTTGGGCAGAATTTCGGTAATTTTTGAAAGTACAGTAGAAGCCCGTTTATCTGAGGTAATGTGGGGACAGCGTACGTCGGATAAGCGACATCTCGGATAACATTCTCAATTCAAACTTGTACACTATTATATATTTAAAAAATAGTACACGACTTCATATAAACATTAACTTTATTAGGTAATTTGCGACTTTTTCCTTTTTTGAGACATCACGATGTTCTCCCATTGACTCTAGAATCGGAACTGATTTATTTACAACTCGCAATACAGTAGAATCCCGTTTATTCGAAGTAATGTGGGGAGAGTGTACGTCGGATAATCGAAATCTCGAATAACGCGGATAACATGCTCAATTAAAACTTGTACACTATTATATATTTAAAAACTAACACACCACTTCATATAAACATTAACTTTATGAGGTAATTTGGATTTTTTTCCTTTTTTCACGATGTTCTACTATTGACTGTAGAATCGGAACTGATTTATTTACAGCTCGCAATACGGTAGAACCCTCCGAGGTATTGTGGGGAGAGCGTACGTCGGATAAGTGAAATCTCGGATAACACGGATAACATACTCAGTTAAAACTTGTACACTATTATATATTTAAAAAATAACACACCACTTCATATAAACATTAACTTTATTAGGTAATTTGTGAGTTTTTTCCTTTTTTGAGACGTTACGATGTGCTAGAATTGGAACTGATTTATTTACAGCTCGTAATATAAAGAAGAACCAAACTTGTACAAGTTTAAGCGCGTATGCAACAATGTAGCAGTTACAATAAACCTGCATGCTTATCCGTTTTATCCACGTTTTCTCTATTATCTGAGCCTATACCTCGGTTAACGTGGAGGGCTCGGCTGAGTTGGGCACTTCGGATAACGCGGAGGCTCGGATAATCGAAGGTCGGATAACCGCGGTTCTACTGTACAATTAAACTGTCATGTTCCTTTAAAAATTAACCGTGTCGAGAGTGTTGGCACATTTATATCTCTACTACTCACAACTCTACCAGAAAACAAGTCTCCCGGATGATGACTCTACCAAAAAAGATAATTCTAACAATTCTACCGTATTAGAACTGTACCAAAAACTCTCCCGGAATTGAAATAAAACTCTCCCGGAATTTAAATAAAATTCTCCCCGAATTTAAATAAAACTCTTCCCAAATTTATATAAAACTCTCCCCGAATTTAAATGAAACTCTCCCCGAATTTTTATTTTTATTCCGGTCGAGTTTTATATAAATTCGGGGAGAGTTTTTGGTAGAGTTCTAATACGGTAGAGATGTCTCCGGAGAGATGTTTTCTGGTAGAGTTGTGAGTGGTAGAGATATAATTGTGCCGAGAGTGTTAAGGACATTGTCCTTGCACAATAATTATGCCAATTTTTAATTAACAGTTAATATCAAATGGAAAAAAATCATTTAAACAAACAATCGGCAAGTGTTTAAAAAAAAATTATCCCATTAATATCCAAACGTAAAAGTACCCAAAATTCTCTCTTTTTTTACTTTTGGCCGGTAATGTATCGCACAGCAGATCCTCGAAAGCGACTTTGTGAGCTTTGTCGCATTGTCGCTTCTCTCCAGTCTCATTTATATTCTTCTCTCCATCGAATGTTAATTTACCGGAGGGTTTAATTAATTGAAGCCAGGCTGGGCCCTTTATAGTGTCTCGCCACGCAGGCTTGTAGCATCAAAGCCCCGTGACAAATTGCCTCAGTGTACTTTAGTTTCGACTCACGTATTATCTCGTATACGCGATCTCGTCTATCAACGATGGTAATATTGTTTCGAGGAAGTGTTTCTCATTGTCTTCGGCGAAGTGCGTTATTTACCTTGTTCGAGCATTACCAACAGGCTGGTGCCGTTTTGTAAACAACGATATAGCTCTCGTCTCTGTGACGTCCGAGTTTGCGTGGTTTAGGGCGAGCAGGGGTTAAAATGGACCAGTGTCCTCCGTTCGACACGAGACCTCATGTTTTCCACTTTTCCCGAAATAAATAATTGGTAAAAAAAAAAAACTGCACCCAGGTGCCATTTTTTCCCCCTCGCCTCGACAGATTACACTCTGGCTGTAATAATAATAACAATGTTAATAGTGTTAAGCGATTCTGTTCAACGATACTTTCATGTCCTCACGCTCGATTGGCAGTTGCGTTTCGCCCGCCTATTTTCACTATATTAGGACAGTAATGTGAATCTCTCTATATCGTCCCGCCAGGCTCCCTTATTCTATCCAAGCCAGTGGAAAAGGTCGTCGTGTGTTCGGCCAGGCGGGCCTCTGTGTATCGGCGCTAAAGCTCGATGGCTTGTGCCTTCCTCTCACACCGTGTCCTCTTCGCTTCGTATTTTTTTTTTCGTTCCTCGACCAGGCCGCTCGATAATAACACACACGTGTGCCTCGAAGCCCTCGCCTAACTTGTCGATACGCGGAGAATCAACCGATCAAGCCTGAACCACGTAGCTGGATGCGAGGCAAAGTAGCCACGAGCCATTCGAGACACGAGCCACATCGTTCGCCGAGTGATTTTGGGCGATGTGAAACTTCCCGCTCCGCCCAACCCGCGCTCAGTTGGTAATGGATACTGCAATCATTTTTTTTATGGCTGCTAACACTGTAGAAAATTTGTATGAAATTTAATGTATAGGACTGGAAGTTTTTATGCAAAAACTGGTATATTGAATTGAATGTACAATTGTGATGAAAAATTAATGTTCAGTGTCTTAAAAACATTCGAAATACTTTATTTTTAATAATTTACTTTAATTTCAATGAAAAAGTACATTAATTTTTCATCATAATTGTACATTGAATTTAATGTATCAGTTTTTGCATAAAAACTTCCAGTCCGGTACATTAAATTTACGATTCTTTTTTACAGTGAAACTTTTCGGAAAACATAATTGTCATCAACTTTGTCGACAGTTTGAAGATCCTTGGAGAAATGGGTTACAGTTTTCGTTACTGAATGCGACATCGTCCACTCCAGTCGCTTGTATGGAACACTGCCTTTATCCTTATCCATCGTGGCCGTGGTCAGGGAAAACCGGGAACAGTCAGGGAATTAAAAAAATGATCAGAATAAAAGTAAATTGTTGCCGACCCTTATATAAATAAATAATGACTACATTATTGGCTACGTTATACACCTTGATTAACACGTAAATCAATGATATATGGACCGGGCCGTATTCCCCACTTTTACGCTATTCCAGATATATATTGAAATTTACAGAATTTCATGTATTTATATATTAATGACAGAAAATCAAAAAAGCATGCAAAGTGATTTGCACAATAACTTCCTCGTGTTTGTGCGGTTTTGCACCTTAGTTCCTCTATGATAAATTCCGTTGTTCTATTTTGGCTCCTTCATAGAGGAAGCTATAATTAAAATACAATTTTCACAAAAAAAGAAGAATATGAGAAAGCGATATTAAAATTTGAATTTCGAACACGAAAGGGGGCTTTCAAAAAACAATAGGAACATTTTGAAAAAAAGAAAAAATACAATTAAACATTAATACAACAATTAAGCATTTTCATTGGCATAATTAATTTTTTTATTAGAAGTCGTTAGAAGTTTGGTCAGGGAAATGTTGTAATTCATCAGTGAAGGGTCGGGGAATTTTTTTCCCGCTAAAAAACGGCCACCATGCTTATCCACGTGGCTTTCCCCAGGACACGAATGAAACAACACTTTTCTATTTTATAAAACTTTGCACCAACGGTTTAAAACAATGAGCAACGTTTGACTGGTGTCCAGCGCTAAAATCTCCTTCATTAACTCAATTATTAATAAATACACATCTGATGAGTCTTCCGTTCTGTTTACCGGCTTTTTACTTCCGCTGTTCGTTCTTGGTCTCTTTTTTCTTCCTTCGGAAAGCACTCGATCCTGACCGACTTTCATCCTCATTCTCATATCCTCGCTCTCGTCTCACACACCACGCTCGCTCGGCGAACATTTTCTACACACACACTGGTGAACGAGAAGGAAAGCCACACTTCGACTCATGTTCCCACGTCGTTTATCTCTCATCGGGGCCGGAGGGGGGGGGGGGGGGGGGGGGGGGGGGGGGGGGGGGGGGGGCGCACGTGGGAGGGGGGGTGGAGTCTCTTCATTGAAAGTGCACGGTCGAATCAGGATCGTTGGCCCGTGAATCTGTTCACCGGAGTGTAGCAAAATTTCTGTTGAAAAATACACACGGGCGTTTGGAGAGCGATGGAAAGGCTTATATGGAGCACGAAAAGCGTTTTTTTAAAATTTTTATAAACGCAGTTTCACTAAACGCAAGAGTGTTTGTACTGGCATCAGCGAGTGAACAAGTGTTACCGTGTATCTCCAGTTTGTTCAACTACATCGGATTTATGTACATACACATGTGTGTATGTACATACGAAAAACTAGTGTTATGTGTTTCCTGCTCGCGTTTCCAACAGTTTTCGACCATTGGAATCCACCAGACCATAACTCGTTGGCGAGTGTGTCTGGTTTTTTTTTTTTGCGGCAGTGAGCTCCGCGTTTCTGTGCCCTGTGCATCGCCGTTTGGAACTGCACACATGGTCACGGAGGCACGTACCCCGGTCCGGTAAATGCCGGGTCCATCACCTGAATAAATGGAGGCTCGAAACGAGCGTAGGGTAAAAGTGGTGAATATGGCCCACCTCGATTAACACGTAAATCAATGATATATGGACCGGGCCATATTCCCCACTTTTACCCTAAACCCACCCGAAAAAAGTAGCCGTGTTGGGGAAAAATTCGAAAGTGTCGAGGGGTTTTGCTGTGGCCTGGTTCGTGCTGAAAGTACGAAAATGTGGAATCCAAGAAAAGGTTACCGATAAACGCCACTATGGGCCTAGATATAACCAAATATAGTCAAATTTAAACCAAATACATATTAAATACATTTATGCTGTTAAAACACCATGCAGTTCGATATGGCGATTACATTTTGCATATATTCATGCGTCGCTGTCTGTTCCGGGTGAGTTACCATTTACAAAACCATTTTGAAACGCTCGATCCTCGCTGATGCTATTAGAGTTTCGAAAAAACGTGTGTTATTTCTGGTAGCGAAGCTTATTTATTCTCGCTACGAAGCACGTGTGTTGGTTTCGAGCGCCCAGGTTCTTTGCACGATTTCACTAATGACCGTGAAAACGCACCGGTAGCTCACTGCAATATTCCTACCGCGTTTGAACATGGAGGGGTGCGATTAAATACCCGAATGTTGAAAGCTCGAGGCGCAAAAGGCCGTATCGAGATACCTCACTCGATACATTTTATGGCAATCCATCGAAAGTCTAAAATAAAAATAAAATGAAAATCAAAATAAATAATGTTAAATAATCAAGAGAAATAATCGTATGATGATTGTGGGTACACTGTAAAAAACGTCTGCATCGAAATTAATGTACTTGTATTGGAAGCTTTTATGCATAACCTAGTATATGAAACCTAATATACAAATGTTGTGTACAATGAAAGTACGGTAAATAAAAAATAATTTTTAAAAGTGGTATTTTTAATAAAAAGTACTTTAATAGTACTAATAGTACATTACGATACTAGTGCGATAAAACTTTTTCTGACGAGTGTGAGTTTGCAGCGCGAGCCGAAGGCGAGTGTTGCAATCACACGAGTTAAGAAGAAGTTTTACGCGCGCGAAACTTGCGTAAAACTGCACTTTACGCACCGAGTGAAATAAATGTATTTAAAAATTACTTAAAAACTACTGTAATTTTACATAATATTTGTGCATTAAATTTAATATACTGGTTTATGCATAAAAGCTTTCAATATCGATACATTCAATTTACAATTTTTTTTAACAGTGTACGAAGAAAAATAATACGAAATTAAATTCCCAGAAAAGCCCAAGTTTCCAAAGATTTGCGACAACTCCACGCTTATTTCTCAATAAATTATAATTACGATATTCGGAAACAAGACGGTTTAATACTCATAATTTATTATAGGAAATTGCAAACTGAAATTTGTGGCTTGCGTCGTTTTAAGGCAATTTTTTAAATCTATTCTTCAACGCTGATTACAAAACTATAACTCATTTTACTCTCGGCGTGATATTTGTTTTAGAAACGCGTGTCAGGCATAAAAAAAATATCAAAAAGTTCAACATTTTCAAAATCCCATAAAATGTAAACCGTTCGATCAATTCTTGCCAAATTTAATACGAAGCATTGTACAGTGTTAGTCCATTCCTGCGGCAAAATTTAAGCTCAATACCTCCACGTTTACTCAAATTAGACCGGCTGCAGTAACTTTTCAAAAAAATCAAAATTCCATAAAATCTAATCCCTTTGGCAGATTGCTACCAAATTCAATACCAAAGGTCTTTGATCAAAATATTATATTCGTGTGCAACGTTAGAATAATAGCTCAAAATTGACGAACGTTAGAGCTACCACTGACATTTCTCAAAAATTTCAAATTCGCATAAAATCTCGAAACGTTTGTTGGTTTCGAGCACTCAGGTTCTTTGCACTTCACTAATGACCGTGAAAACGCACCAGTAGCTCACTGCAATATTCCTACCGCGCTTGAACATGGAGGGGTGCGATTAAATACCCGAATGTTGAAAGCTCGAGGCGCAAAAGGCCGTATCGAGATACTCGATAGGGTAGAGCGGGGCAAAATGGGGCAACGAGGCAAAACGGGGCAAAATGGGGCAACGGGGCAAAACGGGGTTTTTGGGCAAAACGTCATTTTCCCATAATTTTTGGATACCCGAATTCGCCCTATCGGATACATCAGGCTTTTCTGTCCAGTTTTGCCACGTAGTCCGATCCAAAAATGATTGGAAAATTTAGATTTGCCGAAAAACCCCGTTTTGCCCCGTTGCCCCATTTTGCCCCGCACTCCCCTACATTTTATGGCAATCCACCGAAAGTCTAAATAATCAAGAGAAATAATCGTATGATGATTATGGGTACGAAGGCAAATAATACGAAATTAAATTCCCAGAAAAGCCCAAGTTTCCAAAGGTATGCGACAACTCCACGCTTTTTTCTCAATAAACTATAATTACGATATTCGGATACAGAACGGTTTAATACTCAGAAAAATGTACAAATTCGATATTCAATTTGAGCAATAAAGACCATTTCGGATGCCTGAATTCCCGAAATTTAGCTCAAAGAACGATCACATACGCGAGATTCGAATTTCGAACAGGTCCAATTTGGAACCTCAAAGACTTCGTAACTCAATTCCCCGAACTGCCAAATCATCGAATGAAGATTTATCCGAAAGGGCAAATCGCCGAATGCAGATTTTTTCAATAGGGCAAATCCCCGGATTTGTACACTATACGTGAAAAAGCTTTTCCGGCTGCTGTTAATAAACATATACGAGGGCGATATTGGTTTCGGATTTTGACTATTTGGATTTTGAACTTTTCGAAGTTTTTTTTTTCGTAATTCTAAATTTTCGGTTTTTCGGATTTCGGAGATTTAAATTTTCTGACATCTTGTATTTCCAGTTTCGTGGTTAAAAGAACTCTCGTATTTTTCCTCTTTCTCAGTATTAAATCTTCGAACAATGGGCTATTCACCAATAAGTTTTCACGCTGCTGCAATGTGTTTGGAGTTTTAAGGTTTCTGATAATTGAAATTCGATTGTTGTTGTCGTAGCTATTATTTATTGTCGGTTAACTTTTCAATCGGTTTGTTGGGTTTTCCGGAGTTTATTCTTTCATGTTTTTTTTTTATCGGAGCATTGACTTTTATATTTTTTAAATATCAGTAATTAGCATTTTCCGATTATTTCAAGTAGTGTAAAAAGAAACCGAGAATGGGGCACACCTGAATATTCAGCATTCGGGATTTCTATCCCGCCCCACGAAAAACATTCAATTTTCGAAACGCCGAAGTGGGCCATGGTTATATTTATTTATGTTTTCTGCCGTGCTCTAACGGGCCGTGTTCGTGGAGTTCCCCATTTTCGCCAATATTCACAGTAAAATTGAATCGCTGGGTAAACAGCGAGAGTCCATCACGTTTGACCAGCGTATCGATGTTTTTTTCAACCCTCGAGCGGGTAATACCAAACCGCATCCGCTGCTTCACGGCGGATATTTTTTGGGGAAAAGAATGACGACTCGTCAGTCAAAGTCTCGACGGTGATGGAGTTGTCGGTTAGAAAATGTAAGAGAATCGCGAAATGGCAAAAGCACGTATCGCGTATATTGAAAAGCAAATCTACGATATATCAAACATATATATTTCAGATACATATTGAAATTTACAGAATATCATATATTTATATATTAATGACAGAAAATCAAAAAAGCATGCAAAGTGATTTGCACAAAAACTTCCTCGTGTTTTTGCGGTTTTGCACGTAACTTCCTCTATGATAAATTCCGTTGTTGTATTTTGGCTTCCTCATAGACGAAGCTATAATTAAAGTACAATTTTCACCAAAAAAAAATAACAATATGAGAAAGCGATATTAAAATTTGAATTTCGAACTCTTTTTTAAGCGTATTTTTGAGTTCAGTATAGAAAAACCCTGTGCAAATTACTTTGCACCTTTTTCCGTAACATAAAAAATGTCTGTATCTCATAAAATTAAAACCGTCAAAATTTACACAAGAATTTATTATAGGAAATCGCAAATGGAAATTTGTGGCTTGCGTCGTTTTAAGGCAATGTTTTTGATTTATTCTTCAACGCTGATTGCAAAACTATAACTCATTTTACTCCCTGCGCGATATTTGATCGAGAAACGCGTGTCAGGCGTAAAAAAATATTTAAAAAATCAACATTTTCAAAATCCCATAAAATTTAAACAGTAGGATACATTTTTGCCAAATTTAATACGAAATATTGTACAGTGTTAGTCCATTCCCGTGCCAAATTTAAGCTCGATACCTCCACATTTACTCAAATTAGACCGTTTCTAGTAATTTTTCAAAAAAATCAAAATTCCATAAAATCTGATCCCTTACGTAGATTGCTGCCAAATTCAATACCAAAGGTCTTTGATCAAAATATTATATTCGTATGCAGTCTTAAGATGACAGCTCAAAATTTACGATTGTTAGAGCTACCACAGACATTTTTCAAAAATGTCGAATTCGCCTAAAATCTCGAAATACTTCATGAAAGTTACACCGAAGCAAGACACGTGCCCACTCTATCAGTGTACAAAATTTCAACCCGCTATCTCCAGCCGTTTTCGAATTAAAGTCGTTCTAAGCAATGCAAGTCTGTCACACACATACATAATACATACACATCCGGGTGCCAGCAAAAAATCATATTTCTCGACGTTTTCGACTATTTCTAGTACGCTGACATTAAAATCTCGAAATTTTTTTCCACGAAAACATAGCTTCCTCTCCGAGAAACCAAAATTAGGGTAGAGCGGGGCAAAACGGGGCATGAGGTAAAACGTTATTGTCCAATAATTTTTGGATGCCCGAATTCACCCCATCGATGCATCAGGCTTTTCTGCTCCGTTTTGCCACCTTGTCCGATCCAAAAATGATTGGAAAATTTAGTTTTGCCCAAAAAACCCGTTTTGCCCCGTTGCCCCATTTTGCTCCGCTCTTCCCTATATATATAAGTATAGTATACATCTGTATTTAATATTATTTTACGCAATAAAATAATATTACAGAGGAGGTATAATACGCGGGTCATTTTTTTGTGGCTGCTGTATAATCCGGTCGACGGAATATATTTGCTCGAAACACGGACTGCGAGATTATTCATATTCGTGGCAAATCCCGATTCAATTTGCAAAATGAAGCTCGGAGAAATGCACTCGTCGCGATATCTCTGCCGTTTGATACACCCGTATAGATCAAGCTTCCTGTTCGCCCAATAATGATGAGATGTATACGATAGATAGGTGTATTTATCGGGAGCTATCTCTCCGCGTTTTGCTAGCGTGTCTGCATCGTCTACCGTATGACAATGATTGACCCGCATATTCGCGCGTCGTGAATCGACTGTTACCGCGAATTCGTATATTGCGTTAACAGAGATCGAGATAAGCCTCATTAAGGACGACATTGACACGGCGATGGCCCGTTTTGCAGGGTGAATTCGGTTCGTCGTCGATTCGTATTATGGTCTTTAAAGTGAAACCAGAAATCATCAGCGTGTCTCGCCGCAGGCGCTGCTCCCAGCATTTCATTGTTCATAAAATTGTTAATTTTATGTACCGGACTGGAATTGTTTGTGGAAACATTGGTCCACGAAATTGAATGTACAATTGTGATGAAAAATTAATGGGCTTTTCCTATATAATTAAAATAAATTATCGGAATCAAAGTAGTTTTATAGTAAAATCAAAGTAAATCATTAAAAGTAAAGTACTTCCAAAGTTTTTAGTACACCGTGCATTCATTTTTCATTATAATTGTACAAGAAATTTAATGTACCCCCTTCTGCATCAAAACTTTCAGTGCCATTACATTAAATGTCATACGAATGTTTTTTACCGTGTATTTACGGTATAAAATTAGTGGAAAATAATAATTATTGATAATTGAAACAAAAAAAATTGTTTGCATGTGTCAGCCGCATACATAGGGCAGATGGGGGAAAACGGCCTGGGGGGAGCAGACACCTCGAATAAAAATTATAATTTTGTCTTAATTGATTTTTAATGACACGCCGATGACTTTTTTTATAAAAAATAACACAAGAAAGCTGAAAGATAAACGAAAGTCGGAGAAAAATAGTTTAGAACAATAAAATTCTATCTGCTCGACTTATTTGTCATCATTGCCACCCTGACAAAGTTGTACTAGAATTATAATTAAAACAAAAGGCAAGTATCAAAACTTTGCTTTTACTCTTACACAACTATAACTTTCTACTCCTTTCAAGAAACTTTTCCTTGAACTTCTGTACTCTGGTTTGTAGCGTAGTTCGAGGAACCGCGGATTGACTGTCTATTCGTAGCTCTAAGGTAGCTTTTCATCATATTTCCTCTACTATTGTAAATAAACAATAGAGGCAACCACTTCACCCGTACGTGAAGCAGCCACTTCACCTAAAGTCGTAAGCCAAATGGTGGCACTGTGCGTAATGAGGTGTATGACGCTCACGGGAAGACGCCATTCAATGGTTGAATACTAATGGCATTCCATCTTCGAAGAAATTAGAGGTCGGAGATTACACTGTCGCAATCGTTGCAGATGGAAACGTTTTACAGACCACGTAACGTATCAACATATGTGGGAGGTCGAAACAAGGGTGAAAGGTTTTCAAAAACACCTTGTCCTTTCATCTAGTCGGATATTACCGAATAATTTATTTGGAGTGAATTACGTCAATACTGATCTTCATTAGTACCGATCTCGGGACGAACTGTCGCTCTTTTACTGTCGCTCTCGCTTCGTGTCGCTTCGTGTCGTTTTTATAAAGAGAAGAGCGGGGCAAAAAGGGGCAACGGAGCAAAACGGGTTTTTTGGGCAAAACTAAATTTTCCAATCATTTTTGGATCGCACAAGGTGGCAAAACTGGGCAGAAAAGCCTGATGTTCCGATAGGGTGAATTCGGGCATCCAAAAATTATTGGAAAATTACATTTTGCCCCGTTGCCCCATTTTGCCCCGCTCTACCCTACTTAATATAAATTTATATAATTTATATAAATTTTATTTATTATTTTTATTTATATATATTGTTTCGCCACCACAAATGTATGCGCCTTCAATGCTGGATCGCCACACGCGGCGATCTCACGCTCTCTTGCGAGCTCTCGTCTTCTGCTCCCGTCTCTCGCTCCGCAGACAATTCAAATAAAAACTGACAAATACAAAATATTCGAATTGAACTGAATTTATTTAAAAAGACAAACTTTTCTTCTTTAGGTTCTTTCTCAAGCGAGACCTACCTCAAAAACATGAAAGATCAAACAATAACAAAACAACTCCGTTACTAACTCGTCTCTTTTTTCTTTCCTCCGTTCAGACCGTTCGGTAACATATATATATAAATAATATATAAATATATATATATTTATTTATATATTTATTTATATACATAATATAAATTAATATAAAGTTATAGTCACCGTTTTTACGCACTTGGCGGTTGCATACGCTTTGGGCAATAAGTGCCTATTAATCGCGGCTGAGATTAGACATTTACACATAGTAACAATACGAAACACGTTTATACCCAAAAACAAAGAAGGCCATTTTGCCCCCCTACTCGTTTTGACCCAATCTCTCCTAACTGGAGGTTTCCAATATTCCAGCTGTAGAATTGACTCGATTTTGCAACTCCCGCAGCTACGTAGCAAACCCTTGAACGACCGTATGACCGAAACGCCGCGACTCTTGCCCTAACGCTACTAAAATTTCCGTCGATTTGTCTAACGAGGCTATCGAAGTTAAGCCGTTATTTCAGAACAACGACCACTCGAGGGGGAAACTAAAGCCCGGCCTCGGCGTACAACCTCGTTTCAAGATTTAATTTTATTCAAAGCCCGCGCAAGGTAACCGTTTTCCCGTAACTCGCGCGTACGCTGCGTGCTCCCTCATCTGAAGAGATTACCAAACTTTTGTTTTGTTTTATTCACCGCGTGCCGTAGCTGGATCATTTTCTGCCTTCTTCTTCTTCGTTCGCCGGCCGATTCTTGTCCCACTTTTACGTTTTTATTTTTGTTTGTTTGTTTTTTCTTTTTTTTTTTTCATTTTCTCGTCCTTCGTGTCATTTTTGTTCGATTCTGATTTGCCATCGGAATTGCAAAACTTATCGTTGTTCGACAAAGTACCAACGGGGATTTAGCGGCTGTGCAATTTCCGTTGTGTCGAGCAAATGAATTTATAGAACAGATTTTTAAAAAATTTAATTGTGTTTAATTATATTTTTAAAAATTGTAATTACGTTCCGCGAAAGATTGGTAAACGTACCTCACATTTCGTCCGGCGTTCCCGACCTACGCGAGTTCATAATTAGTTTTTTTTCCACTCGATGAAATAACACGACATTCGTGACAGTGGACATTGTATCCGGACAATATAATTCCGGCTATTTATTACCCGTCTATAAATCCAGTATCAGCCCTATCAATTCCTGGTTGCCCCGCTGTTGCCCCCTTGGAGTATTCCTATACCGTCATTTATCGAAGTGGCACGTGTCACCGGCACGAAATGGATGGGTACTTTTCGATATATATTCCGGAAGGGGAAATAGAGTCTCAGATAGCGGTACGGGAAAAGTACGGTGTGTTTCGTTTTCCCCCCCTCTGCAGGCAAAAGCCCACCAAGAAAACAGGATGAGTGCTGTCGGACTGTATATCTGGCAGAGAGTCCTGGATATCATTGCTCCATTTCCGTTATAATTTTTGAACTCCCGGATATGGAGTATAGTCCCTTACACCCGGAAAAATAATTTATTTGACGACCACCGTTTATTTGGTTTAAGTAAAATATTTATTTGATTTAAATAAATATTTATTTAACTTACGTAAATAGTTACTTAAATCAAATAAATATTTTACTTAAAACAAATAAACGGTGGCCGTCAAATAAATTATTTTTCTGGGTGTATGAGATACTAAAAAGAAAAGGAATTTCGGATTTTTTTTCCTGAGAAACCTATGTCGTCGATCCTTTTAAAAATTTTAAGGCCAAGACATTGCATCTGTCGACGGATGAATAAAAAATTTCGCCGGTATACGTTATACTTGTCTCTGAAAAAAAATCCCAAAATTCACGTTTTGAGCATGAAAATTGGTGCGAGAAAGCAAAACGTGTGTAAGCGCAGATCGAGGTCGCCAGTTATCGGCTCATCGATTCGACGCGCCTGCGTAAAATTAAAAGATGAGAAACGCAGCTGCCTACGACCAGCGTTAGTCGTCCAGCTCCGAAAATCTACACCCAGAAAAATAATTTATTTGACGGCCATCGTTTATTTGGTTTAGGTAAAATATTTATTTCATTTAAATAAATATTTATTTCATTTAAATAAATATTTATTTCATTTAAATAATTTTTTATTTTATTTAAGTAACTATTTACTTAATTTAAATACTTTTTTTAAAAATCAAATCAATATTTCACTTAAACCAAATAAACGGTAGCCGTCAAATAAATTTTTTTTCTGGGTATATACATTGCCTCGTTCTCTATCGTACCGGGGACGTTGAGGAGGAAGGACGTGTCTGATGAATTCTCATATGGTATCTCATAACGAAACTTAGCGAGATGTCCATGCCACCCAATCTGGTCACCCGATATTTTTATCATGAACACTGCGAGCCCTAGAATAGATACAAAGAGCCACCGAGAAAGCCTGTCACGAACGCTAACTTGAGTACGAAATAATTGTTTACTTAAATAAATATTTATTTAAATCAAATAAACATTTTACTTAAACCAAATAAATGGTCGTCGTCAAATAAATTTTTTTTCTGGCAGTATGTTATGTGGAATAGGCTTTATGCAAAGCGTTTGTAGGTTTTCTAATTGGTTTATTGCGAACTGTTTTGTACGCTGCCATTTGAGATAAGGATAATGTCGGTTTTTTCGTAGAGTGAGGTGTTACGCGGGTTGAAGAGACGATTTTACGGGTTTCGGATTCTTGTGCGTAGCCCGAGCGTTTTGCTAATTTACAACGTTATTCTTCACGACTTAAATGCACTTGTTTTCAACGAGTCTCGCTCATACCAAAACTAAATACAATTCTCATAAAAAAAATAAACCAATATAAATTGATTCAAGGAGCTTATTCGTTATTTTCGCGAATCGAAATTTTGAATAATTTTTCCTCGCGTCGCGAATGCAGCGAGTGTCCTTTCGACGACGAGAGCCCGATAGTCCTTAGCTTATATGAGCTCACAGGTGAAGAGAAAAGCTCGCGTCTCGCGCATACTCAGACTCCGGAAGGGGCCTCCTGACATTCCGAGTCGCGAAGATATTTCTCACACCCTCCACCCCGTCTCTATCTCGGACAGGGTGTGAGGAACTCTAGTATTCAATATCGAGGACGCGTCGTTTGCATCTCTTTGATAGAATACTGATGGGAGGGAGCTCGGTGGATACTCCTCATATCTCTTTTCTCCTCGTCATTTCTTCCGCTTCTTTCCGAGGGGGAAAAAAAAGTCCCCGGCATATTCGTGAAACTCTGCGTTGCACCTTAGCTTCACTCCCAATTTGCAATATACTGTGTGCGGGCAGGAAAGGGTTGAAGAGACGAGAGGCAAAGCCCGGATCATAAAGCCCTGCCCTTTTCTCTCCGCACAGGAAGAAAATGCACTTTCCGAGAAAACAGAGGTACCATATCGACTTCCACATCGACTGCCGAGAGACGGATGGGCGTATCCTGAAAAATGTAACAGGCGAAACAATTTTGGATGCACCAGTCGCACAGGAAACGCAGGGAATGTTCCAGAATCTTGCGATGCTTCTTGTAAGTGACCTTTCAGATTGGAGATTGTAGTAATAATAATAATAATAATAATAATAATAATAATAATAATAATAATAATAATAATAATAATAATAATAATAATAATAATAATAATAATAATTACAGACGCCGGACTGCAAATACTGCGGATACGAACAGGACGACGCGGAACACACGTTCTTCGAATGTGACCGCTGGACAACACTCAGACGGATACTGGAGACGACCGTTGGTCCCATCACCCTAGACAATATTGTCGAGGTGATGCTCCACACAACAGAGTGGTGGCAACTTGTTGCCACCTACACAGAGACGATACTCAGACGGCTGCCTCGAATGATAGAGCAGACAAACTGACGTGAGACGAAACGAATAGATAGAACGAACAGACGTACATAGACAGCTCCCCCAACCAGAAGTAATATTAATATAGTTCCTGGTTAGGGGAGGACCGAAAGAGGAGGGCGGTTTAATGGGTAGGCTACGGGAATCCCACATATCCACCAGCTGGGCTGGTGGAATCCGTTACTTGGATTCCGCAACTTCTGTTTTTCTTTACGAAACCCTTAGGGACTTCGTAAAGAAAATAATAATAATAATAATAATAATAATAATAATAATAAAATTTCGATGGAAGAGCGAAAAGTTCCCGATTCAAGGTTCTAGACACAGAAACGAGAATGTCATGTTCGAGAAAATAAATAAGAGGAACTCTCCACGCGAGAGGAAAACGTAAGACCCTTCTTTCCGTTTCGCGCAATCCTTGCCGAAGCCTTGCACAGCAACTGATTTGAAGCGACGCTAAACTATCGGAGAAACCCTTGGACAGTTAGACTCGTGTGGGAGCGTACGCTGCAGAATCTCTGACCTTTTGCGAGCTTCGTGAGTGTACAAAAAAAATATACCGTATAAAATTCCACGCGTCCAACTGTTTGCAGATTGGATTTTTTTTATATATACTCCGTCTATAGCCACAGTGTCGGATGAACGATGCTAATGCACCCCATCTCTCCGCACTGTGACGGTCCGGCTAATGGCTCTTGTGAAAACCACTTGTTGAAAGCGCATCCCTACCGTGCCGAACTCTCGAAGCCAAGTCCCCATGATCCAGCGCGTCCCTCCACATCCGCAAACGCGTTTTCGGCCACTCTCCCGTCGACCGGCATTCACTCTCGTCCTCACCTCTACCCCTGCCTTTCATTCTCCCCTCACCATCGCCGAATGTCCGTCGAAGCTTCCGTCTGTTAACGGAAGTCGACCCTAAAAATTCTGGCACACTTTCATCCGCTATCGATCTCCATCTCCATCTCCCGTCGCTCATTTTTCTCGCCGGAATTAGGTAGGGGAGACCCGGACGACATGGGCCTCCTAAGTACATAATGCGGCTACAACGCTGCCAAAAGCACGCAGTAGAACTCCGTTTAGCGAATAAACTACGGTAAGTGAAATCTCGGATAACACGGATAACATAGGGTAGAGCGGTGCAAAATGGGGCAACGGGGCAAAACGGGGTTTTGGGCAAAACGTCATTTTCCAATAATTTTTGGATGCCCGAATTCGCCCTATCGGATACATCAGGCTTTGGATGCCCGAATTCGCCCTATCGGATACATCAGGCTTGTCTGCCCAGTTTTGCCACCTTGTCCGATTCAAAAATGATTGGAAAATTTAGCTTTGCTCAAAAACCCCATTTTGTCCCGTTGGCCCATTTTGCCCCGCCCTCCCCTACTCAATTCAAGCTTGTAGACTATTATATGTATATTTGGAAAATAACACCACTTCATATAAACATTAGCTTCAAAAAAGGAAAAAAGTCGCGAATTACCTTCTTAGGTAACTTGCGAGTTTTTTCCTTTTTTGAGACATCACGATGTTCTACCATTGACTCTAGTATCGGAACGGATTTATTTTGCAGCTCGCATTACAGTAGAATCCCGTTTATCCGAGTTAATGCGGGGAGAGCGTACGTCGGATAAGCGAAATTTCGGATAACACGGATAACATACTCAATTCAAACTTGTGCACTATTAGAGTTGAGCAGGGCAAAATGGGACAACGGGGCAAAACGTCATTTTCCAATAATTTTTGGATGCCCGAATTCGCCCTATCGGATACATCAGGCTTTTCTGCCCAGTTTTGCCACCTTGTTCGATCCAAAATTTAGTTTTGCCCAAAAACCCCGTTTTGCCCCGTTGCCGCATTTTGCCCCGCTCTCCCCTATATATTTAAAAAATAACACACCACTTCATGTAAACATTAACTTTATTAGGCAATTTGCGAGTTTTTTCCTTTTTTGAAACACCACGATGTTCTACCATTGACTCCAGAATCGGAACTGTTTTAGTTACAGCTCGCAATATGTAATTTAATTTTTGTCATTCAACAATAATATTTTCACAGTTTTAAAGCGCATAAAAAAAATTCTCTAGGGCGAGACGGATTACCCTTAAATTGTTCTCTTTTTTTAAAATCCCTACCTGTAGTATCCATACATCTTGACTTTCCCTACTTCTACCTATCAGTAGTGCTCATGGGCAATAATCTGCCGTTGCAGTCTTCTAGGTGCCTTGTTCAAGATGGCCCCTCCGGCTGTAAACTAAAAATTCAAGTCCCAAGTAATCTCGTTCCCGTAATCTCGGGTACAAGTACTTCGCAATGTTCCGTTCCTTGTTCACTTGCGCATTCAGGAATATGGAGTGATTTTGCACGGTGGTCCACTCGTTCGCTTTTACGGCCCGCCGTTTCGTGGGATGGGACAAACTGCAGGTCACATTCGCGCTTGCTCTCGGCAAGTGGGGCGAGCTGCTGTGAAATTTTGCGCGAGGGTTCCCGATGATGAAGATCGCCATAGCAACGGTAATGACGAAGCGTACACCGACGACCGGCCGGGAAAACTGTCAGCTTCTTCTGTCACTGCCGCTGCGGAATAGTCGGACAACCTCCCCAGCTGAGATTTAACCATCGGCATGACTACGGAACCGCACCAGTTGCCAAGGGTCTTGTACTGTCTCGGCGCTCAAGCCCGTCTGCGCCCAACCCCAGTATTGAGGCGGACCGAACATATCGGCTCGACGAAAAATGTTATCGACGCGCATCTATCGGACACCGTATCGAAACCCGTGTTCTATTCTGTAGATTCGTGTGCGTATATTATTTGAAGGCCATGAATTTCCACTTCGGGTCCACTTAAAATATATTTGAAATGCATTACGCACGTTCATTTACCGCTTTTCCTGTATTCCTTAAGGCCAAAACATGACCAAAACGCGGTTCTGTTTAATCGCTATAAAACTTTGCTACTTTGTGCACTGAGAGAAAAATCGGGGATAGATCGAACACACATGAGAGGTTAACCGAAACAAAGATGGTTGGCTCAATGAGGATTTAGGTGGCTTAACCATCAAGAGGTTGAGTTAACAACATAAGGTTTGCTCAACCTCTCGGTGAGGTTAAGTAAGGTGAAACTCATGGTGAACTTGAATCAATAGATCCCGTCGAGGCTATCAGTTTCGCCGTATTTAACTTCACCGAGAGATTGAGTCAAGCTTATCTCGTTAACTCAACTTCTCGGTGGTCCAGCCACCTAAACTGTCATTGAGCCAACCATATTCGGTTGGCTCATGTATGTTCGCTCCATCCCCGCTTTTTCTCTCAGTGTAGACAAGTACGCACTGAATCGATTGCAATTGTTTCAGATTTTTTTGACCATGTAGTTTGTTTTTAGTAATTCGTGTACAAAGCTAAATGAGGGACCGTGTGAACGTGAGGAAATGTTTCGGTAACCGGTCGGTGAGGACAGAAGGCAGCGATTTTCTCCGCCGGTTTCTGCTAGATAACTTCAAACAGATTTACGGTTTAGTTTCCGTGTTAAGTTCAATAATCGAAAGACTCTACCTCTGTCTAGATGCTTGCTTTGTCTGCTTCTCACTCACACACTGACCAACGCGTTCAGCGGAGCCCCTCTCCCGTTCCCATCCCGCGACTTCAGCCCAAATGTCCTTAATTTACACTTTCTCGCGATGATTGCATTCGAGATATATTCCAGAGAAAAATAACAGATTTTCTCAGTAATGTCACTTTCTGTTTGAACGTATCAGTTTTAAGCCGGAGGTAGTGCCATATCATAAATACGGCACTCCTGGTTTGCAAATTTCATTTTTCGACCGGAAGTGACGTATAGCAGGTATGATGATGACATCTGGTCGAAAAATGAGATTTCCGAGTCAGAAGTGCCGTATTTCCGGTATGACATCAGTGCGCTCAAAAATCAAGATATTTAAAACCTGAAGTGACGTTTTCCCTTATGCCACTTCCGGTTGAAAACAGCAAATTTAAAACCAATTGCTGCTTCGCATGAAGATCAGCGATATTTCGAATGATGCACCTAGCAAACAGCCTACCAGTTGCACCAAATTTCGACCACTCCCTAGAAGCCTTCAAGTCAGCAGTGTCAGCGCAAGTCCGACGCTTTTGGTAAATCGGAGCCAAAATGTAGTGCAGTAGAACAGAAGATTTATATTTTTATTGTATTCCAGTAAACTAAATGATACATACAGAAAAAAGTACTATTTTTAAATTTTGTAAAAGGGTTTATCTCGTGAAATAAATAAAAAAATAAAGTAAAATAAATGTCATGTCACAACGGAATTTCTCGAATTTTTCTGCGTCTCTTGATTTCAGGTTTAAAAGTGCGATTTTCAAATAGGTAATGACGTGACAGCAAATTAAAAAGAATGTTCTTTGCCAAGTAGGAGCGCGGTAACTTTATCCAGTGCTTATTAACGCTAAGACCGTCGGCTTCGCTCTGGTTACGTACAGCGGCCGAAGAAGGACACGTATGAAGTTTTGCCGTACGGTAGCCAGAATGGAGCCAGTGCATGAAGTGCCGTTTTTGCAGTTATGGCAGAACCGTATCACGTCGAGGGTGTGATACGATTATTCGCTGGTCGGCTTGGTGCTCTTTTCTCCCGTGACGCTGCTATTGAATGCACGCCAGCCATCGTTCCGCTTTCCGGCCGAGATCGTCTCGTCGCGTTGAGAGGGAGGACGGGGATTTCTCGAGAAAAGCATCCGGATGAATTCCGCGGCTCTATGAGGGACGACGGGAATGAAGAGGACTGTCGGTCGAATAATACTCTCGGGTCTTAGTGTAATCAGAGAGACAGATATCTCAGGATGAATTATCTATAGCCGGCTCGCCCTCGCGTAGATCCAGATTTTGCGTTATATAAAAGCATGAGAGAGCATCGATTCTACGGAGGAAACGAGTCATTACGTATTCCATAAATAGTATTACAGAAAATCAATACCGTTGATCACATTTAATTTCATTTGTAAATTAAAAAGTTTTTTCTCGGAAGATGACCCTGAAGATGTCTGCATGAGAGCGAATTTCATCAAGTTGTAACGACTGTAGTGTGCATCGCACAAACTTTGCTCGGGGAATTTCGCTTAGAGAATAATAAAATCCTTAACAATAACAACTGAACAACTGAACTGGTGGCCGCGGTCAGGGAAAACCGGGAAAAGTCACGGAATTTCAATATTGGTCAGGAAAAAAGTAATTGTCGAAAAAGTAAAAGTAAAAAATAAATAAAAGGCAGCCTTTAAAAAAAAAAAAATGGGAACATTTTGAAAAAAATATAATTAAGAACTATTAATATAATAATTAGTCATTTTGATTTGCATCATTAATTTTTTTATTATAAGTCGTTAAAAGTTTGGTAAAGGTAAATTTTTAATTGGTCGGTGAAAAGTCAGTGAAAAATCGGGGAATTTTTTTCCGGGAAAAAAACGACCGCCATGATTGATTGGCCATGAAATTTGATGTCATGCAAATATCTTCAGGGTCATTGTCGGAAGTCGAATGCCCTGGCGTAATAATTGTTGGCCCATCGAAGGAATGAATCACTTAGAAAAATAAATGGTTGAATTAAGCAAATGGGAGAGGACATACGTTCAAAGGTGTATTTTGTTGGTACAACAAATATGTTTATTTAAATCGACAAACTTTGAATAAATTGAAGCAAATAATAGTTTAACAAAACAATGCTTTATTTGTATCAAACAAATAACATCTCTGAACGTTACCACCGCGGCTTTTGGTTAATCCAACCAATTATTTTTGCGATCTCTTGCCTTAGGAGGGAAGCATCTCCAAAATCCTTTTGCAACTTTTTGGATTATAAATAACTTTTTGGATTATAAATAACAATAATAATAATAAAGCTCAATTTTATTGCTCACCATTGAGAAAATATTTGTGAATTTGGTATCGAAATAGGTCAATTTTTATTAGCTTCGATACATATTGGAGTATTCAGCGACTTCGATATATCGATGGGCACCCTCATCCATTTCTATCGCCCCCCTCGTTATGTTCGAGTGGGACATTTGAAGAATGTGAGTCAAGATGCTCCGAAGGTATAAAGACGACAACAAGGAAGAAGCGAGGACGTCGATTCATTTTCCGTACAAGTTGCCTGCACCGCTCTCGATGTACCTGTACCTATTCTCCGTTCCAATGCTATAAAGCAGCCTCGAGATTTTTTTTTTTTTTTTTTTTTTTGGAGACCCGATAATAATCCCTGCTGACAAATCGCAAATGAAGAACCAGCTACGAAGGTGGAAGCAGTGTGAAGGGCCTTCTAGTGGGACGGCGAAGTCCTCAATTAAATCGGCTCGAGTTTCACGATGCGCTCCCATTCTGTGTTCCTGCCTCGCTATCCCCATCGCATGAGAGGAATACGACAGGGTGGGGGAGGAAGATGTCGTAATGCATTCTTCGCCGTGGAAATTGACCGAATTATTCAATCGAAAAATATTGATTTCGCGTCCCAGAGATACACATACAGATAACGATGTTTACTGAACGGATAAATGGATGAGACAAAGATGGAGAATTATAAAAACAAAACGATCGGTGTATCCGAAATTGTATATCGGATTGAGATACGGGTGAGAGGGCCAAAGGAGGCGAGTTTCATCGCAAGTGGAATTTTTGTCGAAAGGTTTTGTGAAAAAATTTTAAACGATTTTCGACAAAAAATAATGAGATTGTGCAGTCATCAGTAATATTGATGAAGTACGAAAAATTGCGAAATGGTGTCAAAATATGCTATAGTTTTGTGAACAATATATGTATAATTTTTGTGATCAATATATGTATAATTTTTGTGAACAATATATGTATAAGTTTTGTGAACGAATGTAAACCAATTTTCAACAAAAAATAATTACATTACCGAGACATTGGTAATATCAGCGATGAGCGAAACTGGCAAACGACCGATGGGGAACAGCGTCAATATATGGTAAGGTAAGCGGCCCAGTTTGTGACACTTTTAGGGCAGCGGTGTGGGTTTTCTATTAATTAATTCCGAGCCAACTGAAGTGTAAGTCGAACCATTCGCGGTTAAATTTAATTACTAAACATTTAATTTAAAAACTATGTGTGTCGTCAAAATAAAGAACATTTAACGCTGTTCAATTTGACAGAAATCTACTTAATTTGTGCCGCCGGGGTCACAAACTGGGCCGTTTACCTTGACGATCATTATTTATGTGGTTCGACATGGTTATCGTTGTACGGTTATCAACGCCAATGTTGAATCCATTTCAAATAAAGGTAACTCTCATCTCGGTTGTTAAAAAAATATAGGGGAGAGTGGAGCAAAGTGGCCCCCTGGGGCAAAGTGGCCCGCGTTCGCTCGCCAACTTGCGGGGCAAAGTGGATTCATCCCAAAAACAAAATTTTATGATTTCAAAAATTCAATTTTTTTTTCTGTCACTGGTTGCACGGCACTGAGAATTTGTCTGCATCAACACGAACCACTAGCTACAGGAAACTGTGCGTGTTGTACACGCAGTTTCCAAGTGTCCGCATCTATGCATGTGGTTTCCATCCTATGTTCGCGTTCCCAGATGTTTATTGTCTCGTCGATCTATTGTCATTCGATCATATCCGTGAAAATATAGTACCGTCATTATCGGCTACTATGCTAAACAGAGGGGCAAACGGGGCAAAAACTCAGCGTGTGTCGATAGGGCAAAACGTGGGGCAACACGGGGTACTTGAGAATGAGGCAGTCAGACAGCCAGAAAGATAGGTTTATCTGGGTGTTTAACTGTCTGTCCTGTTGTCCCCCGTCAGGAGGACAGGTGAACAGGAAGACAAGAAGACAAGAAAATAGGCATCCGCAAGTCCTCCTATCCTCCTATCCACCAACCCTCCTATTCACCAACCCACCTATCCACCGACTCTCCTATCCACCAACCCTTCTATCCACCAACCCTTCTATCCACCAACCCT
>JAPYZD010002987.1:0-25732 GCA_030522725.1 Ichneumoninae sp. B BG-2022a
TTTGTTAGATTGTTCGTTCGTCTTTACAACACGAGAAATCCAACAACCCTTCATGGAAAAATGGTACATCCGAAAACATTTATTTCGATATATGAAGTGGACTTTTCGAGTGAAATGTAATATGATTAATATATTACGATATATATGTGACGAATATGTCTGAAGAAATAGTTTTTAAATATATATTTTCGCCAATATTATGAGTATGTCGTAGTATGTATTGGAAAGTTATTTGTTAGATTGTTCGTTTGTCCCGATTTTTAAGAATCCAGGGGTTCCCACTAGAGGTCTACGTTCCAGGTCCCGATAATTATTCCTCAATTACACTATTCTGTTTCTACTCTGTGCATCTCGGTGAGTAGTGCAAATGTACAAACTATGAGCTATCGTCGTGTGAAAAAAAAAATCATTTTTTCTAACTAGAAATACGTCACTTCCGTCTAGGTAACTCATTTATCGGCTGGAAATGTTTCACTTCCTGTATGAAAAATCTAATTTTTCATACTGGAAATACGTAACTTTCCGTTTGAAAATCTAATTTTTCGAACGGAAGTAACATATTTTCAGTATATTTCTTTTCGGTCGAAACATGAAATTCTCAACCCGGAAGTGACGTATTTCGGGTAAATGTAAAGGTCCGATTTCTAAATTCCATAGTCCACAGCGAGGGCGCGAAGTGCCCGAGCCACAACAGCCGGTCAGCAAATTGTATCCAGAATACATTTGCGTACGAAAAATTGGGTATTTCGAATATATTTTTAATATATACTTTTTCCGTGCAGGAATCCTCTCCCCACATTCCGATGCACGTCGCTCCTTTTTAACAGCCGTTGCCTACACACTGGCCATCGATCCGTGATTGGAATGCAAAAGAAAATATCTTGCGGCTGGATAATAGCTCCGAGATATCGATCGTTTCATGGGTGCGTGCGCGTATCCGTGTCCGCGCGTGTGTGGACGTGTATCGAAGTAAAAAGTAAGCGCGGAAGAGGGAAGCAGCCGCGAGAACTTAACAGTTCGGAATGAGCCTGGCGCACTGGAACTTACCTTCCAGGTAAACCGAGAACGCCTCCCTTGACCTGTGCTACCCCTCCGTGGCAAATTGTTTCTCCCGTCTGGGGAATCGATACGAACACGCTGCTTTTCCTCGTCGAACTCTACCCTTCCCTCTTTGCCCATTATTCCTTCTACCGGCTGTATAACGATGGACTCGCAAGCTCCGTCTAACGAGGAAACGACTGTTGATCCTCGACTGATACTTGGAAATACCTTTCACCGCGTGCACGTTCGCCGGATCGCTCAGACTTCCTTTATTAAATTAAATAGGTACATATCTAGCGCTGAGAAACAGAAGGGCGTGACCCGTACGCCTCAACGGGTCGGTCTAAGTCCTTTTGCCTTGTTACCGGTCGATATATTTGTTAGATTGTTTGTCCCAACTTTTAACAATCCGGGGGTTCCTAGAGTTCCAGGTCCCGATAACTATTCCTCAGTTATACTCGCTGGCGAACCGAACAAGCACTTCTAGGCTGCAACAATCCCGCGGGCCAGTTCCGATCAGAGCTGGGCAAATACCATAAGTACTTGAAGTACGCATTGTAGTCGGTTCCGAGTACTTAGAACTTCATCACTTAAGTGCTGTCGGTACACAATCCCTCAGTACGCAAGTACTGCGCATTCCTCAGTACTTCAATACGTACTTCAAGTTCCGAGTGGATTTTCCCAGCTTTGATTCTGATTACGGAAAGTAGTGGGGGGAAAAAGCTGCTGCTAGAAGCGAGGGACAATAAAGCCCCGCAATCCGAGTTGCGCCCTTTACGGGGCTCTTGTGGTCAGTCGGGTCGGGAGTGGAGAGTGGCCGAGGGATCTCAAAATTAAAGGAGACGAGAGGTAGATGGACGACCAAAGTGGCCGGCGGCAAGCGAGTTCGCTTTCCTTCGACATCGCCCGCCTGTCGAAAAAAGGGAGCAAATAAAGGGAGAAGGTTGCGTGTGACGACAGACAGTGACCGAGAAGAGTCGGAGGGTGGCCGAGAGAAGGGGAAGGGTGAACCCGTTCGAGCGGGGGGCCGCAAAACGAGTGGCCAAATGTAATTTAAAGAAGGAACGAACTCGGACGCTACCCACCTTTGGCCGGTCCGTTTCGTTGTTGGCCTCGAAGCTTGGCTGCGGGAGAAGTCCCTCCGTCCCCCGGTCGGTCGATCGAGAACCACCGGAAAACTAACAGGGTACCAGAAACAGTTGCCCCAGGCCGAGCCTCGGGCAACCGGAAAAGAAGGCGAGAACTACGGGGCTGCAGCGGGTGGGTTTGCGATTCAGCCCGCATAGAAGAGAAACCGCCCTCTTTCTTCTTCTTCTTCTTCTCTCCACACCTGGGCTCTATTTGACTTTCTCGTCTCCTCGGGATCTCGTGAGCTCCAGTTTCATTCTATTCGAGTGTCCGAGGCGAGAGTACCTCGGGGAATAATATCCCAGAGCATCCCTGGAGCTTCCCCTCGTCCCTCTGCTACCTATTCCTACCGGTCGTAATTTTTTTTCCCCCCCCCCCCCCCTCTATACATCGACCCCACAACTCTCGATCTAAATCGCATGACAACATTTGCCACCGCATGGAGGAATTCAGTTTCCGGTTTTTTTAAACCCTCGCCGAAACAACCCGCCGCTTTATGTCAGCGATTAAAGCCCGATAAAAAAAAACAACTCGTCATCAACTCGACCGCACGTAAATACACCGGCGCGGGAGGAACGTAGCGCTATCGACGCAATTCCATCCCCCTTCCCCCACTCGCCCCATCAGAGTAATTGCACCGTGGGAATAAACAAAACTATAAAGTCCCGTGGGCCAGGATTACTTTTCCGCAAGTTTTCCGTTTCCATTCCCCGTCGCCGCCCCCACCGGCTACCACCATTCTTGGAACCCTCGTTCGACGCTCGTACACACGCGAACCACCCCCCCCCCCCCGGAGCTAGCGAGAAACGTAACGGGTGCGTGTGCGATAACTCGAAGCGATGGAAACGAGAGAAATTCAGTTTTGTCGAGAGAATTTTCAGTGTCAACGGGAGAGACCGAGATCGAGTGAGAGAAAGAAAAAGAGACGAGGGACTCATAAGAGCTCCGGGGCAGAGGGGCGGGAGGGGGAGGGGGGGTTCGAGGGGGTGGGTACGGAAGGCTTCCGAAGAGTTCCCCTGGAATTCCGACGCTGAGACGAGAGGACCGTCACACTCGCCAGTTGCTTTTTATTTACCCCATTTCCTCTTTTGTTTACTCAAGAGCTCTCGGGTTTGCTCGACGGGGCGGCGAACCACCCTTCAACCTTTTTCAACGCTTCGCCTCGCCCGTCCTCCGTTGCCCCCTCGAAGAGCCGCTGGAAGACCGAGCCAACAGAATTAGGGGATGATTGAGATCTCGGGGAAAGCGCTCTCCGGGAAAAAGCTTCGTTGAGAGGAGAACCGAGACGATCCGGGCGAGGGACGGGGGGGCGCGCGCGAAAAACAACCCCTCTATTAAGGAATTCGATTAACGAGCTTTTCTATCCATCCTAATAAAGCTTTTCCCATCGGAGCCTTCCGCGGGATAAATAAAACAAACACGAGACACAATTATTTCCAGTATTTTTTACCACCCTCGGGCGATTCATCGAACCGAAAGTACAATTTGTATCGGAGCGGGTTGTTTTATTTTTTTTTCCTCTGCAAACCGTGAGTCCGCGGGCGAGGCAGTCAAGTCGGCGGTCAAGTGCGAGAGGAGGCAGCGGATCCGACGGGAGCGTAAGAGCCCCGAAACGTACGCGACCGGGCACGGAGAACGAACTAATTAAACTTGGTGTTTGCTGGGCGAGAAGCTGGCGCGCGGGTGCGAGAAAGAGCTCGGGAGTTTCGGACAAGCCGGCAGTGGGCTATTCACTTCCGGATGGGCGAACAATACCGGCAGTGGAACTCGACTCCACGCTGATTTCGTTGTTGTTTCGAGAAGCTTCCGAGGATTAAAATCAGCTCGGAAGAATCCCGACTGCGGCTCTGCTTTGGTACAACGAGAGAGCGATGACGAGCTTTCGACTATCAAATTTCACCCAGACTACGGCACCTCCCGTCTTTCCGCACGAGACCGACGCACGAGTAAACCCTGGAGGACAACTTCGTAACCCATATCATCGTGCGTAACTATCGCATTTGCATAAGCATACGTTTCACGCTGAGTACGTGCATTCAGACGGGCGAGAGCTGAGAATACGTAGACGTTACGTTCTGTCTACGGTTACGGCGAATCTAGTGAGAGATACAGCCGCAAAGCTCGCGCACACCGGCCCGAAATGCCAACACGCCTCGGGGATGAACCCGAAGGATGAAGAGAGGGCTAAACTTGGAGAACACGTCGTGTTCGTTTGGGTTGCCGGTACGTATGCTCTTCCGAGTGTATTGCGGTATTATGGAAAAAGAGAACGACGTTAAAAAAAGAAAAAGGCAAAGAAAGCAGGCTTGTACGTTATTCGTATGCAGACAGCTTTATGCGACCTTCCAAAATTGCAATCATATAATTGGTGGATAACGTGACCAAAAGTGTCTACAATAGTTCACTATTTCAGTCAGTGAATTTTGTGAAATCAAATTTTGTACGATAGGCGTGCGAAAAACTTTTGTTAATTCCTGACATTGCAACAATCGTCAGAAAGTCTTATCGTACTAGTATCGTAATGCGCTATTGTACGGCAAGGCCGTAGAAAGGAAGTTCTTGACTAGAGTGAAAATGCGGACTCCCTTCGAAAATCAGGGCTCCATTTTCCACGGCCATGTCATTCACATAATTTTTGCTAACAGATTCATGAAAATCACGTTTTTCGAAAGTGTACGCAGAAATCCACTTTCTCGCACTAGTGCGAGAAAAAAAGACCATGTGGCGTTTGTAAGCATGCTCAGTATTTTACACGCGACGCGGAAAGGTGACTTTCTGCGCTCACTTAACGGGAACGGCAAGTGGGACTTTACGTGCGTGCGTTAGGAAAAGAAAGGTTACGAGACTTTTACGGTAAAATGATTTGCTTCGAACGAAAAGTTCGAACGAAAGGTGCAAAGTTGAATTGTCGTGAAATTTGCTCGCACGGAAACAAGAGGCGCCGTTGGGCTTGATGAAGGATGGCGTCTCGTTACTTGGGTAGTCGCTCCTCGACGGCAATCCCCGCAGGTCGCAAACGATTCCTTCAATTAGGGATTAATCAAGCTCCGGAGAAGCTGACTGGCTGACGTGACCGACCTACGACTCGGCGTATCACGCGATAAACACGCGTACAGGAGCAGAGGTTAAGTGAGAGACAGAGAGTGTGGGCAAGAGAGGTCGGGTGAGGGTGGCTGACGAGAGACGCGTGGCTCAACCACGAGTCAGGGGCTCTCAACCACACTTGTACGTTCACTGGAGCTGGCACCCCTCTCCTTCCTGCTGCAATTCGGGAGCTTAAGCCCCTTCTTGGCTTCCGCCTCACCCTCGAAATTAATTACCCAAGCTCTTCAGAAACACGACGAAAACTCTCTCCCCGTTACAGGATGATTCCTGGCGATTCGTCCCCCCCGGGTGATTTTTAACACTACGAAACATTATTTATTCACTCGTGTACGGTCGAATGTGTCAGGAAGTAAGCGTGTCGATGTACCACGCTGATACACTAAAGGATGTAACGATTGCAGTCTCTGGAAGCGAAGCGTTTCGGATCCACCGGAATACACAGGACGGGTGCTGGCCGACGTTGGGCTTAGACTGGCCGACGCTGTGCCAATACCGGCCCTGTGCGGCGCTTCCACTACCTATTTAGGGTGCAGGATTGATGTGAAGCTGGGCACATTGACATGCGAGCTTGGCACAATCATCGAAGGCGCTTTGCATGATAACTGTTTACCAATTTTTGTAGCAGCCAAGGATAGCCCCAAGGTCGATTAAGAGGATCAGCCGATAATTGGCTCTCAATGTAGTCCCTCTATAGGCTGCCTATATAGGGCGGTAATGATTTTAACGTATACTTTGTTACATATTGTAAAAGTTCAAATATCGCTGTTTTATTCTTCGGATATCGGCAAAAGATGATATTTTATATATTTTCTCTCAAAGCAATCATACTCTGTCAATGCACCTATTGCGTAAGCATTTGACTACGAAGTACGAAATCCAAAAAATAATACGCATCTTTTGCGAGCCTTAAAGATCTTGTCATTTCGCATGTTCTTATGTCGACACTCGGGTACTTTCGCTCCTGAGAAATAACTTGGGTTCATGCCATCTAGCGGCGAAAGCCGCTGATTGATGACCCAGTGTTGGTGTCAGACGATTGGCGAGTCGATACTTGGCCGAACATTGACCTACAATCAGCAGACCAACGGTTGGAGAGTTCATGCTCGGCTCAACATCGACCTCAAGTCGACAAGCCAACAATCGGTGGATCAAAGCTCGACCGAAGTTTGGCCTAAAATCGGCAAACCTACAGTCGCTTAGTTAAGACTGTGCTGTGAATGGGTCTTAAATCACCGAACATTTGGCGCATTAATACGCTGCTAAACATTTGCCAGAAATTGGCAACCCCACGATTGGAAACTCAATGTCGGCTAAAACTACATGGGTACCTTCCCGAGCAGAAATTGGGATCAGGCTGCCTGATACCTTATCAGGCCCTGTTAACGTACTACCAGGGCGTGCCTGATCAGGCGAGTCTAATGAGGGCCTGATAAGGTGCAGATCGTGAAGCATGACTAAATAATCCTCGCTTCAGATGAGGCGAGCCTGATGCCAGACTGATCAGGGCCGGATAACGTACAGGTAGGGGACACCTGACTGAATATCCTTCGTTTTTGACGAGGCTAGCCTGATAGTACCCCGAGTGTTCAAAATTCTCACTGAATTTTATTTTTCGCCGGCTATGCACGTGTGAGGCACTTTGTACAAGTAGATTTAGTCGTGTATATCCTTCGACCGGAGCTTATAAGCAAATTTGACATTATGTTTCTCAAGTTGAGGATAGCCAAGTTGGTTAAGGCGCCGCCAAAGCAGTCCACATTGGCAAGGTCGCTGGTTCAAGGCCGACCATGAGTTAAATAAAAAATAAATTGTTCCGCGGTTTAGATTGTAGTAATTTGTTAATTTAATCCGAAGAATAAATGTATAAGGTTCACAAGTTCGATAAAATAACGCTAATAAATAAAAAAACATTTATTATATTTTTCTCAGGCGCCAATCAGGCACCTTGATTAGGCCGTGATCGGGCAGCCTGATCAGGACCTTATAGGGCCATGGCGTTGCAGATCTGATCAGGGCCTGATAAAGGTGCCTTATCAGGACCTGATGAGGAGTCAGGCCGTGCATGATAGGGACCTGAAATCAGCCCGACGGTAATTTCTGCTCGGGTTGTCCTCTACGGTTTAACTCTCGTACAGGAACAAGGAGACTATCCGAAAGACGCACAGGCCTAAAATCATTCCCCGACACGAGCACAGTACTTTGATACATTTTCCTTGCGTCATTGCGTGTCTGCAACAATTCCATTGAAGATCGCGGTGAGAGCTCAGGATATGCAGGCAACCTCGCGACCGCGGGAATCCGTAGGAGCTTTTCCTCTTGGCGGTTGGGCTGCTCGCCGCCTCCCCCGCGATCCCCCACGTCTCGTCTAGCGCCGGGGCCGGGATCTCACGTACGCCACGGTATTTACGAGGGGCATCAGCATATTAAATTGCACGGCGTTAAAGCAAACCCCGGAAAGCTCGTCGCTGCCTCCCTCTCATCCTTGTTCGCCCTTCCAGCGCGCTAACCCGCCGCCCATCGGATGGAGGAAAGCTTTTACGCAATATTAAATTTCCCCAAGTCCGTCTCACGTCCTGTTCGGCGACCCTGGGCGGAAGCCGCCCTTAAGCGTTGTGAGCAGCTCGCGCTTCACAATTTTTTTTCTTTTTTATTCATCGAAAATAAACACAACCGTCGGACGCGGAGCGTGAGAGGAGAACGGCTAATCGATTTCACTTTGCGGTGTCACTCCAGTACCTCCCTCGTCATTCGATGAGGTATTCTCTCTCCGCTTAGCCGCAAAAACCGCCACTCAATTAACAATTGATAGGCTCTTCTTTATCATTTTGACCAAGCGTAATTTTTTTTTGCCTTTCGTTGAAAAATATTTCCGGAACTGCGTGCGGATACTCGAGGGAAAAAGAGCGCTCGGTGCGTCCATGGTTTACCTATTTTTGTTGTCTCTTTTTTTATTTATTTCTTCATGTTTCGTCTGAACTGGAGAGCCCGGGCGAAGGGACCAGAGGGCCGGGCTAATGAATTAAGCATGGAAAAGTGGATGCTGAAAATACAACGTCGGCACACCGCGGTCGCTGCTGCCACACCGGTGCGCCGCTCTCCCGCGTGCCTGAGTCTCCGGGGATTCGCGGTGGCACTTGGCGAATGAACGGAATAACGAAAATAAAAGAAGACTTTAAAAAGGAGTGCCCGACCGCTCTGATTCGTCTGACGAAGGAGACCAGAGAGACTCGCCGATGAGAAAACCTGCGCACTTTCCCGTACATTTCGCCCGCGCAGTCCCCTCATTCGCATTTTTCGTAAACGTTACATTCCCAAAAAAAACGCATCGATCGTTATCCATCCCGCGTCGGGCCAATCGGCGAGTACCACACGGTATCGTGTCGACGTCTTTTTTGTATTAATCCCTCACGAGGGTGCGTAACTCGAGAGGGTCGAGATTGCCCGTGCCGAGTGAGACGGAAGGTGACACGGGGCTTTTGTTGCGAATACACCCTTCGCGCAGAGCGTAGGGGTACGAAGAGAATGCAGCAGTGGACGGTCCCACGGTTAACTTGATTCGGGTTACCGGTGATTCGATTTACCTCGGTAGCTGCTGGTAGCAAGCCCCCGCATCGGACAGGCCGGGTTTGGCCCGGTGTTAGAGCTCGCCGCTGTTCTCATCGTCCGGCCCAGGGCTAAGTGTGTAGTGGCGAGCAAGCTTCGGGACAGCAATATGTAATCCACTTTAGGGCGCACTCTGTTCTCGCAGAAGAGTGGTGTGAGAGACGGAGGACCGGGCAGAGAGAGGGGGGAGAGAGCCGCAAGCTTTGCCTCTTGCCGGCTGTTGGTTTTGGTATTGCCCGGCAACGGCAGTTCTGTTCGAGGATCCGAGCCATGATCATGAAGGGCTGCTTGCACACTCTCTCCGACTCTCCGAGGTTGTAGGAGTACGCCAAGAGCACGGAAGAGCTACTCACCGTATCCCTCTGAGGTTGCGGGAGTGTGCATCGTGGCCCGGCCAGTCCAGTCCGACTAAAACGGTTATCGGTGTGTATCAGCTAAGCGAACGCTTGCAGAGCCGACAGGTGCATCGAGGTGGGTTCTCGGAGAACGAGAGCCTCTGGCTCTCTCTGGGCTGTGGTCGCCGGTCAATTGATGTTCGGTAATAGCTTGGGGTGTACCGGTGGCTCGGTGTGATGGAGGCCGAACGGCCTCCGAAACAGTTCGGCTTTCTAGCGAAGCGTCGCCACCGATGAATGGGGAAACGCGACGTTGACCACCGACCGTAATGAGGACCACAGGCCGTAGTATGGCGAACGAGAGAGAATTCTATCTCTCTATCTATATAGGTTCGCGTGTATGGCGGAATAGGGAGAGACACGCGGGAGAGGGACAGCTCTCTCCGTGTGAATGCTGCATCCGAGTGCTAACGAATTCTTGCCTCTCTCACAATGTCCCTGTAACGAGGCGCGTATTGAAGCGTTCCTCATCGTCTCTACAGACCTCGTTCGTTCACCACGACAGTTTCACTGCCGCTTGTAGTACAGAGTGGTTGTACACAATTCCGGTATAACGCAACGCCCGCATAGCACAGCGAAACTCTCGAACAAGGGAGAATCGTTATTGCGCCGGACACACGATCGTTCTCCCTCTATGCGCCCACATGAATTGGCGTTGTTGCCGTCGATCGCCGGCATTAATATTCAATAAACAATAGTATTTAAATTGGCTAACGGCATGATCTTTGACACGGTGTCATTGGAACGTCGTTTACAATGGGGACATATAGATACCTGCGAAGGTGAAGCGCGCGGGATAAGGACGAATGATGAGGAAAACGTATTGATAGCGCAATAAGACAATCATTATTGGGCCGGTCACACGATTGTTCATTCTATGCGCCGACATGAATTGGCGTTGTTGCCGTCGATCGCTGGCATTTATATCCAATAAACAATAGTATTTAAATTGGCTAACGGCATGATCCTCAACACGGTGTCATCGGAACGTCGTTTACAATGGGGACATATAGATACCTGCGAAGTTGAAGTGCGCGGGATAAGGACGAAGGATGAGGAAAACGCATTGATAGCGCAATAAGACAATCATTATTGGGCCGGTCACACGGTTGTTCCCTCTATGCGCCGACATGTATTGGCGTACTTGCTGTCGATCGCCGGTATTAATATTCAATAAACAATAGTATTTAAATTGGCTAACGGCATGATCTTTGACACGGTGTCATCGGAACGTCGTTTACAATGGGGACATATAGATACGTGCGAAGGTTAAGCGTGCGGGATAAGGACGAATGATGAAGAAAACGCATTGATAGCGCAATAAGACAATCATTATTGGGCCGGTCACACGATTGTTCACTCCATGCGCTGACATGAATTGGCGTTGTTGCCGTCGATCGCCGGCATTAATATTGAATAAACAATAGTATTTAAATTGGCTAACGGCATGATCTTTGACACGGTGTCATCGGAATGTCGTTTACAAAGGGGACAAACACAAAAAACCCGCGCAGATGGAGCGGAGGATAAAAACGAAGGTTGAGGTAAACGCATCGATAGCGCAATAAGACAATCACTGTTGCGCCGGACACACGGTTGTTCCCTCTATGCGCCGACATGAAATGGCGTTGTTGCCATCGATCGCCGGCGTTGATATCCAATAAACTATAGTATTTAAATTGGCCAACAGCCTGATCTTTGACACGGTGTCATCGGAATATCGTTAACAAAGGGGACCGACACAAAAAACCACGCAGATGGAGCGAAGGATGAGGAAAACGCATCGACAGCGTAATACCATTCTCCCTCTATGCGCCGACACGAATTGGCGTTGTTACCGTCGATCACCGGCATTAATATCGAATAAACAATAGTAGTTAAATTGGCTAACGGCCTGATCTTTGACACGGTGTCATCGGAACGTCGTTTACAAAGGGGACAAACAAATACCCGCCTACATGGAGTGCAGGGGATAAGAGGACGAAGGATGAGGAAAACGCGTCGATAGCGCAATAACTTGAGGTCGATCATTCGGAGAACGAGAATAGCTCCTGTCTCTCTGTGTCTGCCTGTCCGGACGTTTTCGGCTCTCTCTTTCTCTCCCTCTTACTCTTTCTATTTCCATCTCCCTCGAAGCTTCGTTCTCGGTCGGGTCACGTAGCCTTGCGGGGCGTGACGTAACTGGCTAACAACGCGGTAACACGCTCGAGTAATCCGTTTCTACTATCGCCCGGACTCTCTCTGCTCTACGCCTCCCTCCTAGAACTCGCGGTTCCCCCTCTCTCTCTCTCTCTCTCTCTCTCTCTCTCTCTCTCTCTCTCTCTCTCTCTCTCTCTCCTCTCTCTCTCTCTCTCTCTCTCTCCCTCTCTCTCTCTCTCTCTCTCTCTCTCTCTCTCTCTCTCTCTCTCTCTGTCGGCGTTAGGCTAGTCGGAGAGGGATGAACCGGTGGTTTTGGGCCACCGGGCTTATTACACGGCCACGCGCCCCGCAGCGCCTCCTCGCTCCTGTTTCCTCCATAGTCCCCCGACTGCGAACTAGCCGGAGCACCGCACGTCGGGGTGTCCAAACTCGATTTCCACGCTATGGAAACAGAACGTAATTAGTTCGGTTATGTGTGTCGGGTGGGAAGGTTGCCGGATTATCGGCGCTGTAAACATTGGTCGCGTGTACCGCAACCTGTTGAAAAATTCCCATTTTCCAGCGTATCGTCTCGAACAACCATAGCGTTCAGCCAAAAAATGCTAACCAAGGATATCGAAACATCATTTACCCGCACCGCTCGAAGCCTCCGCGCTGAGGGTTTAATCGGGTGGGTATCGTCTATCCGCAAAGGAGCAGATACTGGTAATTTCCTTCTAGCCAATTAACAGAACTTTAGTTCAGTTATGTGTGTCGAGATAGAAAGTTGTCGGACTATCGTCACCGTAAATATTGGTCGCGTGTACCGCAACCTGTTAAAAAATTCAAACCAAAGCGTTCAGCCAAAAAATGCTAACCAAGTATGTCGAAACATGATTTACCCGCACCGCTCGAAGCCTCCGCACTGAGGGTTTAATCGGGTGGGTATCGTCTATCCGCAAAGGAGCAGACACTGGCAATTTCATTCTAGCCAATTAACAGAATTCGGCAACTACCAGACCTCTGAGGATTCCAGCCGAATCTGTACAGGCGTCTGGTCGATTCGGGCCAAGGCAGAGCGTTCGGAGACCCCGGAGGCGAACCAATCGGGCGTGATGCCTACAGACGAGCTAATTCGGGCTAAACCCCTTCGTTCCTGCATCCTCTATCTTCCAAGCACTATACCAGCTTTCTATCCGTCTCTCCACCCGTACAATATTTACACGATTGCCGCGCGCTCTCCTCTGTGTGTATACCGGGCGTGTTAGCGAACGTACCCAACGATCCCGACTGTTTAATCGAATCCACCACGCACCGTACACGCGCGAGACGAAATGGGGTGGCGGCTTCCGTGCGTAAACTCGAGACTCCCACCCGTTCGGCTCACACTCGGTCGGACTATTATTGACTCTAACTACTCGCGCGCACAACTCACCGTTACGACTTGACTCCCGATGCCGTTACGCGCCCACGTGCTCCCGATAGCTGCTTCATCGGCGCGCTATCACCAAAGGATATCCGTGAACTTCGAAAGGGGTGGCGCAGCGGCAGGGATGGGGGGAGGGGGGTGAGGATTACTCTCCGGGGAATGGAATGTCATCCGGGGCCGATGCCGAGCCAGAGAGGGGTTAATCCGGGGAGGGAGGCACAGATGCCCTAAGGCTAACTGGGTCGCGGCCGATAAGAGCTTCCAATCTGAGGGCCGCCGAAACAAGGGTTAATTTCTCCGAGGCGTAAATTCGGAGACACGGGAAACTATGGGCTTCCGCCCGTGGCGAAGATGAGTTCCGGAGAACGTTGAATATTCGAGCAAGCGAATGGAAAGAAAGGACCCGTTCTTCGTTCCCATCGGCAGCGGGGGAAAAAAAGTTGAATCTCTTGGTATACACGCCTAGCGCCGGCAAAGGAAGAAGTAGAAGAAGAAGAAGGTAAAAGTTGCTGCTGGCTTCCTGTCGGATTCGTCCCGCTCGGTCTCCCCCAGCCCTGCCTGGAAAATATTATTTCGATTCCAAGTCGAGCTCTCAGAGACCCAGGTTTTTCCTGGCTTTCCTCGTTTCTCGCGGTGCTCGATTCTTTGGCTTCTTTCATTCCACCCCCCCCCCCCCCCCTTCTGCCCTCCTTGATCTCCCGTTGGCCCGAGCGAGGCCGGGCCGAGTTCCATACCTGATCGGCTGGTGGTTCGAACTTTAGATTACGCCTTGGCCCACGGACCTTTGTCGTCGCTGTCGTACGTACCGATGCCCTCTACCCTTTTTGCTCCTTCCGCCGAGTACCCGCTGAAAAGAGACGTCTCGTGTCGAAAGTTCGGAATGAGAGGGGGCGACTCGCGGAGGGTGGCGCGGCGCGGACGGGACGACGGGAAGCGAAGGTGTCGACTACTACGGGACTCGTTCGCGGTCTCGATGAAGAAGTGCGAGGAGGATGAAAGGAAGAAGGAGGAAAGACAGAAAAAAAGAGGCCGTCAAAACGACGAGAGAAAGAAATAGAGAAAGAAAAGAAAAACTGGGATGGGATCGCCCGGGGGCGTGAGAAGTGCCTCCGAGTTATTCCACCGAGTCGTCGGGGCGCACGGACGGGCGCGCGAATGAATGGGAAAGAGTCTATTGACGAGGGAAGACCCTCGGGGTGAAAGAGAGTGAGACAAATTTATATATCTATATTATGGGATGGGTGGGAGAAGGAGGGACAAAAAAATACGATCGAGGAAGAAGAAGAAAGTAAGAATAAGGAATGGGGTGCGACGACGTAGATTTTTTTTTTCTTTTTTCGAAGATGAGAAATTTGCAATCAGCCTATGAGGAGAATAAAAGTTGGCGGAGTTTCCTCGTTCGTCCGACCCGCCCCGTCGGGTCTGTGCCGATTGGGGTCTCGGGCTTATATACTACGAAATGTAATGATTCGCCCGGCGTTATGGATGGATGGGATTATTACGCGGTAATGGAGTTCGCGGGACTGAAGTCCGGTCCCGCGGAATGTCAAGTCGTGTCTGAACGGCACCCGATTCCAACTCGCTATAAAACTGGTCGCCTTTTATAGGACCAAGAGCTGCCTCGATGTACTGGATTAATTCATTTCTTAATTTAATAACGAGCTGGACCCAATTACAAGAGAGATCGGTCCCTTATAAATTGCACAAATCTATCGCCAGTGCATAAGATTTGTGATATGAAATGTAAAACGGCGCCTCACAATTTTAAAATAGTCCTTCTGAATAGTGTTCACTTCGCATAAGTTTCAGAGAAATTAGAGGGAATTTTAAACACTTCTTGATGGTATAAAAATTTGAAAAAATCGAGCGTATTAAAGATGCTGATAAAATTAATTGGGCGTAATAATAATTCCAAAGTGTTATTAACAAATTGATGAAAAATAAAATTGTTCAACAAGCCTCCCGGAAACAGCTTGTTTTAATGAAAATGATTTGTTAATTTTTCTGAATACGTATGAATTTTTTTCAGATTTTTTCATGGTTTTTATTTCATAAAGCTGTTTCGGAGGAAAATGGTTTCAAAATTTTTATGTTATGTTGATCTTTTTGATCTTTAGCCCCACCTTAAGCTGATGATTTCCGGTTGGTACGATTGTACGTACGTATAAAATTGCTGAGTATATGTAGATTATGTTGATGAGTACACAATATATAATCTTCTATAAATATTTCTCTATATCTTCTTAGCTGTGCACTGATTACGCTGCGTATACTTAAAATCAAATGCACAGAAACTTTATAAAATAAAAGAACTACGAACTCCGACTGGCACAGGGTGTTCGAATGTAGAAACTGGAGCCGTTTCGGCAACTCCAGTTCGATGATAAGTGAGCTCCCGATGTTTATTTCGCTCGACTTATATACTGTTTGAGATCCAGAAGGACTGTTACTCCAAACATCTCAGGAAATAGATCCGGAGTGCAAATCTTCGCACCCGCATTGGGGTGATGAAGATGCCTGGGTGGTTCGCGACACGTTCGCCGGATCCGCGGGCAATGAAAGAGGCGCCGTGAAGTTACTTGAGCACGTTTGACCAGCGGTGCGTACACAGGGGAGACCAGGGCAACACGGGACAGTGAGTGCAAAACTCAATTTTCCAATAATTTTTGGATGCCCATTTTGTCCCAACGACACATCCGGATTGTCAAACTCGTTTTCGCCCACGTACCACTCCACCATCCAAGAGTTATTGGACAATTGCGTTTTGTCTCATTAACCCGTTTTGTCCCGGTGTGCCATTTTGCCCCGCTCTCCCCTAGTTACCGTGCCCACATTTTGGCACCTAGCTATACAAGAGCAGATTCAATTATTTAATATCAAGGGTTACACAGTATGCAACAGTGTGACGATCCCCAACGCCGTAAAGTCTCCACCGCAGCAAAACATCGACCGAGGAAGTTGTAGGTCGAATTGAGCGCGAAAATGTACCTAGCATTTGTCTCCTTAACGCCCTTCGCCGGGATCTTTAGCAAGAACAATAGCCACGTTGGAGGAAATTCTGAAACCGCTGGCGGGGCCGCCTCGTACGCGTGAATTCTTGGGAAAAACCGCAGACGAAGAAGAAGAAGAGTTAGTTGGAGCGGCGAAAGAGGTGAAGAACGAGACGGTAAACGGTTGCCTATATATTTGTCGACTTCGCTCTCGCAGCGCGGGGACGACAACGATAGCGGGAGTTGCATCGTGAGGGGGTGGCGCGCGTGTTTCTCGCCAGTCTCGCATAATAGAGAGTTCGCATTCCGGCGAGGAGTACAGCGTGGCCCCCGGAAGAGGAGAGAGAGAACAGCGGTGCGGGACTCCACAGCGAAGATGGGAAGGGACCGGGGGTGGTTTGCGCACGAGAGATTCGCAAGTCTCGTTACCACGTCGGGTGAACGGCGCACCACCCCTTTAACCCTTTCCCCGTTTCACCGGCGCGGAATACGCGACGAGACTCCACCGGGCTCTTCCACCTCTCGGTGGACGGCGTAAAATACTGCTGCAAAATTGTTGGGCCAACTATTCGCCGAGTGTTTCGCAAACTATGTCACACACAAGGATCCTTCGCTTTTCTCCCCGCCCACACAGCCCTCCCCGCCCGCCCCTGCGAGGTCCCGTTCGCTCATGAGCGAGCGGCTTCCCCGTACGGCAAATAAAATTATTATATACTTGACTCCTCGGATCCGCGAGGACGCAGTTACATTTCCGGGGATGATAGCTGGAAGCGGAGAAAAAATAGAAGAAAAAAATCCGAGTCGCTATTTCTCCCCCCACGCTCGAGGGCGCATTTATCGAGAAATTCTTCGACGTATTTGCAAGCGGCGCTGCAGCGAGGCGGGGTATCGGGGGGGGGGAGGGGCTGAGCAAATTGTGGAATTTTTGCAAAAGTTGTCCGGAATTACAGAGTCGCTCGTCTGGCACACTCGGAGGAAGGAGAGGGGGGGAATTCTCCCAGTAATTCTATCAGCGGAAGAGCCTGCACCTCATCTCTCGCTTATTAACTTTTCATTTTCCGAGCACGGAAGTATGGCTTTTTTAACTGCTTGTCTTTTTTTTCTTTCGACGCTACTGACTGCTCGAATCGCAGGGTAGAAGCCGGACGCTTCGGAGTTTTGAAGAATCCCTGAAGAGCCGCTGAAGGGTCGCCCAAGAATCACAGCGGATCGAGCGGGTAGAGCGCCAAGTGCGCCGAGTAAATGTTGCGGGTCGATCGTAAAACGGGGTTGTTAGACAAACAAATTAATCGCCGGGGCGAGGGTGGGGACCGAGCGGGCGCTCTTTACTTTCTCTTCCGGGAGTCTCGGGGAAAATCGTCCATCAGCGTTTCCAATCCCTGGCATGTTCGACGGTCTTCCGGTCCGTCCGCACAGAACCAACCTTCCTCCGGCAGAACCACGAGCTATCGACTGATGGCCGAATACGTAGGCGGGAGGAGAGGATTAGTCGGACGCAAACTAAATTCGGTTTCTGTACAGTAACTGACAAAAACACCTTTGACTGGGACCGCGAAAGGACCTCTTAAGCGACATGGTTTACGCGTTTTGATAACATAAGGTGAGAAATGTACACCCAGAAAAAATATTTATTCAAATCAAATAAATTTCGATCTTCAAATGACATTTATTTGATTTGAATAAATCTTAAGAGAAAGGAATTGTTTCGTTGCCTTAAGGTAGTTGTCGCGCGATAACGATTTTCATACGAAATCGTTAAAACTTTACGATTTTGTTATTCAATGCTACATGAAAACATGTACATTTTTAAAAAATTATTGACCATCTAGAACGCAAGTTTTTGCGATTTTCGAAAAACTCCTTATACACGGCGTTTCCTATTTATCATGCAAATTTGATTACTTTCGCAATCACCGTAAATAATTCCTTCTTACGATTTCAATAATCTTTTTTTGTACATTAGTTGGATGTTTGACGATCCTTCTCGAAAAATTGTAAGGCAATTCACCATCTAGTTACGGAGATAAAAAATAGTAAAGATTGTTTCATATTGTTCCTGACGCTGGTACGACGCGCAGCAGCGGACGAATTTCCCCCTATCGTGCGATAACTACCTTAACAAAAGCTTTATTAGATTCTAATAACAGCTCTTCTTTACTGTCAGTAAAAAAATGTATTCGAAGAGACTATTTATTGATTTGTACTTTAAAATAAACGTTTATTTGACACAAAGAAATCGAATAATTGAAAACACGATTTTGAATAGATATTTATTCCCGCCAAAGAAATTATATGTTTGGCACCAAGACAAAACACGGCTGTTATGCGGCAACGCGCATTATAGAGTCGTGAACACGTCAATAAAAAGAATAATACTATCCAACAAATAAATATATTAGAATTTAATAAATGCTCTATTAGGTTATGAACCAAACAAACATTTTTTTTCGTCCCTAATAAATTTTCTTTTATTGAAATGAACTTTTTTCTCGGTGTAGCGACTTCACTATGATGGTAATTTTTTTTTAATGTTGCGAGGGTCAGGGATGAGAGAAATATAAATCAAGTCGTCGAGGTGAGGGAGAAACGAAGGGATTAAATTTCCCGCTTGTGTGTACCGTACTCGATTCTCCACTGTTTGGCCACTGTTATCCGGTGGTGTACTTGGCCGAACGTTGGGCTAAAACTTTCGCATTCTCCCAACGACGGTTACGCCGGAGCGTGGGAAAATGGCGAAGCCTCGAGGGCAAGGGTCGAGAGGCAAGAGCGGGTTGACTGAAAAGAGGAGACCATCGTTCATCCGGAGGACCTTCGGGGAGGTCGGTCCGGGACCGACTAAGCTTGTCAGCCTACGAAATTTCTCGCCAGTACCGAACTAAGTGACAAACGAAGCGGAATTCGATATTCCAACATAAAAAAAATATTTTTTTTTGTACGAACTGTTTCTCAAGAAGTATTTTTAGCCGGCTGAATTTTTCGTTCGCCTCGGCTGCATCTGCGAAAAGTCGAGGCGCGTTGAATAGCTTCGTAGCGTGAAATTGAACGGCGAAGTGTGTCGAGTCGCTCGATCGCGAGCAACGAAAAATCTCGCAATATTCTTGTAGCATCCTAGGGTAACGCCAGGTGTTGTCGACATGGATTTTTTTTGTTTATAATTTATTTATTTTTTAACGATGGTGACAAGAGATTCGGCTAGCGGGAATAGTCATGAATTCGCGGAGGGTGCAATAGTTTGAAACACATTTAGTTTGATCGACGCGTTAAATGTTTTCGCATAGTGCTTCGAACGTCACTGAGGATTTTTGTAGCATCCTAGAGTAATGCCGAGTGTCATCATGGGGTCATAAAAAAATTATTTTATTTGATTTATTTAGTCATCTGTATTGTTCCGCACGTCTCAAAACTACTGCCTTATAGCGGGTCAGTTCGGTTGATGCGTAATTACTAGACCTCACTTATTTTTTGTTGATTTCCGTTTTCTGTTCTTACGCAACGAGCCAATCCCCGCATTTTTGGGGCTGCAGCCAACTTCTGACCTGCATCGCATTCGCCTTAGTCTTACGACTAGAGGCACAGAGAAACTGCAGAAAACCTATGCAGTCTCAGATTCGCTTGACGGCACCGGAGTTACATAAAGTTTCGCCAAGAATATAAACATGAACAATATAGGGGAAGCCAGGGCAAAACGGGGACGTGGAGCAAAATGGGGACATGTACCCCGTTTTGCCCCAGATGGGTTTTTTTTAAACCTTTCAAAACCGGTGCCAATACAATTTTGGTGTGAAAAATAATGGATCTATGCTTTCGGTATCGTTTTATCAGGGTTTATTACTTAGCGTCCCCGTTTTGTCTCCGACTACGGGGAAACCTAGGCAAAACAGGGACGTGGGGCAAAATGGGGACATGTACCCTGTTTTGCCGCAGATGGTTTTTTTTTAAACCTTTCAAAACAGGTGCCAATACAATTTTGGTGCGAAAAACAATGGATCTATGCTTTCGGTATCGTTTTATCAGTATTTATTGCTTAGCGTCCCCGTTTTGCCCCGGTTTCCCGTACTTGTGAAAAAAGTAAACATAGAAATTATTTATTTATTTTTTAACGATGAAAAGTTCGTCAATCAAGAATGGTAATAACGAATTCATGAAGAATACAATAGTTTGAAACCCATTTAGTTCGACAGTCCCATTCTTCGATTTGTTTAAAGATCACATGACTAACTCGACCCGTCAAAGTATTTCGCATGGTGCTTCGAAAAAATTGCCATTTTACCGGGACGTTCCGGTCGATGCGAAATTTCTCAGCGAGATGATGTTTGGCTTGGAAATCATGCCGGTCCGGTTCGAGCGTCGCTAAGGGCTCGTAAACTCGAGCCCGAGAGCTCGAACCCCTGGGAACGCTTGGGCGATTGGCCGGTCTCGTCGGAGGATATAACGATTGGCTATATCACCCAGAATCACCCTGCGTGATCTCCGGCGAGCTTTTCTGGCCGAATCCAGCCATCCAAGATTCGCACAGAGCCACGAGTACACAGAGACTGCGAGGGACTCGGTCGAGCACTGTTTTAATTAGCAAACACAGGAGAGAAAAAGGGGATTCAGCTCTCCCGCTGGTCGAGAGTCGATTCGCCCGTCGTAGAAGCAGCATTCGAAGGGATGCGCCCTCCCGTTCGTTCGCGCTTGGCTCGCCCGAGTTTTCCCTCACGGTTAACCGGCGAAGCGTGCCACCAGGAAAGCCAGGGATTTCGTCGAGTTTATGCAGATCCACCTTATTTGCACTCTTAATCCATTTGGGGGTGGCCAACGGGGCTTCCGAGGAGAAATTTTACGAGACGTGTATCCTACCTTACAAGAAATTCAACAATGTTCACAGCCATTTCGAATAACGCCTATCCGCGATCCGCCCGGTGAATTGTGAAATCTTTAATAATGTGTACCTAATGGTTTCTGCAAGGAATTGAATGAGAGATTAGGAATGGCAGGAATAACTACTAAGGTGGAGGTTTATTAAATGTAATAACGAATGAAGGAGTAATACGTTCAGTGTGATGGGGAAGAGCGGGGCAAAATGGCACAGCGGGGCAAAACGGGATAATGAACCACAACGCAATTCTCCAATAACCTTGGGACGGTGGCGATGGTGGTACGTGGGTCAAAACGGGTTTGAAAATCCGGATTTATCGTTGGGACAAAATACGGCATCCAAAAATTATTGGACAATTGAGTTTGGCCCTCATTGTTCCGTTTTGCCCCGCTGTGCCATTTTGCCCCGGTCTCCCCTACGTCGTAGAGATTCGGGAGGTCGAGATGAGCCGAAGAAAAGGCCTGAACGAAGCGGGGTTCTTGCCGATCGCTGCGCGTGTGAATATTGGTGTTGCTACGCGCGATAAGACGGCCGCTGCTCGCACGTGGCGAGTGCAGCGGCTCAACTGTTGGCGTGAGAAAGCGCACTGAAAGTGCTGACGGTACAGCGATTAACAATGAATGCAAGATTGTGAATGAAAGATCAGACACTGGCGTGCGAAGGAATGTCTCAATCTAGTCAAGTTAAAGAATTATGGGACCGTTAGAAATGGTCCCATAATTCTGTTATACTGGGTCGTCGTGTAACCGCGATCCGATCGGTAAATTGTGAAATGTCTCCTAATGGCTGAAACTCGATGAGACTCAAATGCATGTACGAGTTTATCAATTCCACGGTTCACGGCAGACGATCGTCGTAGACTGGCGCGACTTTACGCGACGTGTCCTACCTTACAAGAAGCGTATCCTACCTTACAAGAAGTGTATCCTACCTCACAAGAAGTGTATTCTACCTTATAAGAAGTCTGTCTATCCTATCTTACCAGAAATCCAATATTGTTCACTGTCATCTCGAACAACACGTACCGCGGTCCGGTCGGTACATTGCAAAATATTTCATAATGGCTGAAGCTGTCAGGCCCCTCGTTCTTTTTTTTTTCAAGTTCCCCTTATGGCTCTGGCTATTTTTTCTGCCTCCAAGCCGCTATTGCTCAATAGGTTTTCCAAGTCTTCGAATCAGTTGTAAAGTTCACGGCCATGCATGCGATACCATGCTGTATCGCATTTGCACGAGGGCGCAGGAAAACTGCGGAAAACCTGCGCCGATACAGTCGGTCATTCCAACTGAGTCTTGATGTTCGTATTCGATATTCGAATACGAACACCAATCCTCAGAATTCGACTCCCGCTCAACGGTTGCAATGCGCCAGTTAGTGCACGGCTAAGTGGTCACCCATCCAAGTACTGACCGCGAACGATTCAGCTTGACTCTGGGGACCACCGAAGCCGCACACCAACCGCGCATCCACCGCTGTCGGTGTCCCTCGTTCTTATCGAAAAGCGTGGTCGCTGCCCTCTGTTGGATGGTGGGCCAAGCTTCGAGTTGGTGGTCCTAACATGTTTACCCTTCGCTTTTACAAATTTTCCTTGACAAATATTCAATTCCCTGCCATTTCCAGGGTTTTCCACGATTTCCTAGACAGTGCTCGCCCTATCAAAGCTCGACGGTAATTCTTTACCTTACGATAATGGTGAATGTATAAATCGTAGATAACGCTGTACGATGAGTAACTAGAGCGATCGCGTAGAGAAGAAATACAGTCGCAGGGCCGCGTTTGATGTCGTGACTTCCACCATCTCTCTTCGATGTAATTTTCTCGGCGGCGGCTAAACCGGAGATATTCCGACGGACCTTAACAAGCAGTTTTGCGCTTGTATTCTCAAATAACATGCCCTGACTTCAATTTAGACGGGGGAGTGTTGATAACGCCTAGCTTTGTCCCTAGTTTTCCGGCTCCCAAGCAAATACACCTCCCAGAATTTCTATTCAAACACTAGAGACCTCAGTTTCCAATCCTTTGAAGTCAACGTTATTGTAAACGTCAATAAGCCCTTTACCGAGAAGCCTGCGTTACCGAGCTGGAGACCAGCGGATATTTGCTTCGAGCAAAGGGGAATTTATATTCAAATAAGCAATCAAGTTAACTGGCTATGGCGTCAAGGGGTCCCTTTCCAAGGCGCGGACGGACGGCCCTTTTTCTTAAAGTCCTCTCGACCTCCGCCAATTTTGACCAACGTGCAAACACCCAACGTCCAACGAGACAATAGCACCAGGTGACTCAGCATTCTCTTCAGATCATAGAGAATGTATACATTAAAAAATAATTTCGTAAAATCGGGTTACGAAGGTTCGTAAAAATAATTTTGCTAAATTAGTGACAACGTCGTTTATGCAAACCTTTTCGAGGCGAGGACGGACGGCCCTTTTTCTTAGAGTCCTCTCGACCTCGGCCAATTTTTACCAACTTGCAAAGACCCAACGTCCAACGAGACAGAAGCACCAGGTGACTATTCATAATCTTCAGACTGTAGAGAATGTATACATTAAAAAATAATTTCGTAAAATCGGCTTACAAAGTTTCGTAAAAATAATTTTGCTAAATTAGTGACAACACCGTTTATGCAAGCCTTTTCGAGGCGAGGACGGACGGCGCTTTTTCTTAGAGTCCTCTCGACCTCCGCCAATTTTTACCAACGTGCAAAGACCCAACGTCCAAAGAGACAATAGCACCAGGTGACTCACCATACTCTTCAGATGGTAGAGAATGTATACATTAAAAAATTATTTCGTAATATCGGATTACAAAGTTTCGTAAAAATCAGTTTGCTAAATAAGTGACAAAGGTGTTTGGGCAAGCCTTTTCGAGGCGGGGACGGACGGCCCTTTTTCTTAGAGTCCTCTCGACCTCAGCCAATTTCTACCAACGTGCAAAGACTCAACGTCTCAACGAGACAAAAGCACCAGGTGACTATTCATAATCTTCAGATTGTAGAGAATGTATACATTAAATAATAGTTTCGAAAAATTGGATTAAGAAGTTTCCTAAAAATAAGTTTGCTAAATAAGTGACATTGGGGTTTGTGCAAACCTGTCCTTTTATTTCCCGTGTCATAAACATTTTTAGTTTGCACCCTTGTCTGTAATACCAGAGCCGGATGGTGCGATCGAAAAATGAACAAATAAAAAATTGGAGACGTTTCTCGACAATAAGTTCCAAAAGGCGCAAACTTCTTTTTACTGTCTACTCGATTGAAATTCAAAAATGATAATTGTAACTTCAGAATAAGGACTATCTCGACGATAACGGAGATTTTAATTTTTTTTCAATCTCGACAAAACTTTCTAATTATTTATAAAGTCGTGCGATAAGAAATTCTCGTCCATCACTCGTCACTCCATTGATGATCCTTTCATGCTCTCAACAGTAGCAAAGCCCGATCAATTTTTCCCCGGCAGCGAGAAGACGCCTTTGACCTCGTACGAGACTCGCGCCGAGTCGTGGCTTGGCTCGTGGCGTTTGAAATATAGTTTGCATCTCCTGTTTCTGGCTCTACGTCTCTCCGTCCCCGCGCGCGGAAGAAAAAGAGTCACGCTCGCTTGGCATACGCGTACCGGAAGGTTGACTCGTAGGAACTTTGCCTGGCTCACGCTAAGATCGTGGGGGGTGGAGGAGGGTGCGGGAGGCGCGCAGCATCCCGACACCCCCGGAGACTGTCGGGGATCGACGTGTCTTTCCCCCCTCACCGCTCTCAGACGAGAAATACGAAACGTCTTCGGTTGGGCTTCTCTCTGCAGCCCCCCGCACTCCCCGGATTTCGAGCCCGCTCCGTCTCACGTATCGACTGGAGCCAGTCTTTGGTATTCACCCGGCGCGAAGCCCCCTGCCTTCTTCCTCGCCTTCTTTACCCCGGCGAACCCGGGGCCTCCTCCGGTGCGCGCCTCAGCCCGATCCGGAAGTGACGTGACGGACCTCGCATCCAGACGTTTTCAATCAGCCCTCCCGGCTCTCCCCCACCTCCGCCCTCCTCCGCAACCCAGCCACCGTTCCAGCCACCTACGAATATTCGCTGCTGGGCTTGCAATAAAAATGTTTCATCTGCCTGATACCCTCATAAATATATTAATACCGAATAAAACTCCCCCATTCATTTTTATCCCCGCGCCTCTCACTCCCCATCGCTTTTGTTCGTTAATATTTCATAGAGCTCCTCCGGGCGGTATCCACGGTCAGGTAGGGAGTGACATCCGTCGTAGGCAGGCGTCTATTTATGGAAACGATATTACCGGTTATCGATCGAGTACGGGAGAGGGTTGCGAAGGGCTGGTTTAGAAACTCCGGTGGCGATACACCGGGTCGGCTACGGGGGCAGATGGATTGAGGGGGCTGCGGGCGGGTCGTTAGGCCCGGCGCTGGCCGAAGGATCCCGAACACCCGACAACCCTTCCGGATATTATCTCCGCGACTCCGGAGCGCGAATCCGTTCCAATTGTTTTCCTATACAACTGGAGGCACTCGACGTCTCTCGATCGGCTCCTGGCGTTACCTCCGACCGACGTTGGGAGGACGGGCAGGAATTCTCCCCGTCAGCGATGGCTCCGAGACCACCGCGCAACAAACCATCCTGCGCCGAACACACGATCGTGCACCGAGAAAATAAAATTGGTTAGATTAACCAAAAGTCACGGGGACATACGTTCACGGTTGTGATTTGTTTGATGCAAATAAAGCATTGTTTTGTTAAGGTAGTACTAACACAATGACTGACGCCGCCTAAGTTCGAGAGAAAAAGACAAAGATTACAAACACTTCCCGATGTGAAAAAAATTTGAAAAAATTCTAGCGTATAAAAAGTGCTGAAAAGATTGTTTGTGCATAATAATAATTTCAGAATGTTCATAACAAATTACTGAAAAAAAATTGTGCAACAATTTTTTTTTATTACGAAAAGGATTTGTTAATTTTTGTGAATACGTATGAATTTTTTCAGAATTTTATCTAATACTTGAAAAGTACGATTTTAAATACATTTTAACATAAATGAAACGAATAACATTTTGGGAT
>JAPYZD010002989.1:0-14224 GCA_030522725.1 Ichneumoninae sp. B BG-2022a
AGAGGAAAGGACCAGCGCCTCGGTATGGGAAACCGAAAGACTGGGAAAAGGTGTCGCGGGTTCGATTCCCGAGACTGAAGGCCCGTAGGTGAAAGGAAACCGACGGGGACATAGCTCCGGAGATAGGACGTACGAACTACGACTATATCCGTATGTCCGGGACTACTGACACCTGATGGGGCGCGACGAAGCTCCGAGCCCAAGAATCGAACCGGCGACCGCGGATAAGGAAGGAGGAGGAAGAAAGTGAAGGAGCCCGTAACCCTTAGGGGATCGGTGTAACATACAATACCCAATACCCAGTAACAGGATAAAATCTTGGAATGATGGTAAAAGTGGTGAACTCATCTCACCCTAATTAGCACGTAAATCAATGACATGGTAAATCCGGACCATATTCACCATTTTTACGTCAATTAGATTAAATCTTGTATTTAACCTCCGTAGTACTTACGAAGACCGATTACTATTGCGTGTCGATATTTACCATGCAGTGGAAAGTCTATCCAGATTCTCGTGCATTTGCGTGCAACTAAATTTCGCAGAATATAATGAACGTCGTTGTTTTGTTGTTGTATAAATGAACGCCGCCAGACCATTTCCCGCATCAACAATTGATGCGCGGGAACGAATGCATTTCAATGCAAATGAGCTGGAAAAGGGTTGTGTTGATTAAAAAATCTCACTGAAACTCTTGAGCTTTGTGAAAAGGAACTTCGCAGATCGGCGTGTTGGTGCAGTGCAAAGAGCAGAAAAAGTTGGAAGCTGAGTGGACAAAGTACAAAAACTAATATACATATATATAGATAGAATTAGGTTTCTACAGATTCCATGAAAGCAACGGCATGTCACAGAGGACTCTGTTTGGCCGATGGCCTCTAAAGCGAAAGAGGAAAAGGTCGCGAAAAGATAAAGGAAAAGTACGCTGATAAATAAAGGGATCGACACACAGAGTCCGAGGGTGAAATTGAAACTTTTCCCGGCCTTCGGACGTTAAGTCGAAACGAGAGGGATAGTTTTGCCCACGCTAGGGCTACAACCGGCACGCAGGCTCTAATTACGAAGTTATTCTCATTTAATCGGCCACCCTCGGGACATATATTATTCGTAGGACTCGCGAAACGAGAGTCGTACGTGGTACGAGTCAGCCGGCGTCGAGAATATAATTGAGCGTAAAATGATAATATCTTCGGTAGGAATAATGCGTCGCTGTCGAGGCGGAAATAGCCGAAAGAGTCGCCGTTGATAGACGTAATTATCGTTGAATACCTATAGCGATATCTATAGCTGCAGCCGTTCTACGGAATGGAAAGTTTTTAATGAGAAGCGGAGACTGCGCTATCGCCCCATTCGATTAGCAATAAGTAATTAGTTAATCTCGGGGAAGTATGGTTATAGTAACCCGTGACAATACGGTAACTTTCGTGAACAAAACTTGGTGAAACAATCTGCTCGAGGGTGTCGCTGGTAGTGGCACACTTTTCGTTCTCGTCCTTCTCGCACCCTCGACCGTTCCGGGTATCACAGCGCCCCTACCGGACTCTCCAGCTTAATGGCCCGAAGTTCTTAAATATCATGCGCATAATTTTTCTACAGCATTATGTTCGCCCGGATGTCAGGGTTCTTTTTTATTTCCATTCGTTGTACCTCCTGTAATTACTCCCTGACTAATATGCGCTGGCTGCCGTTCGGAGACTCTTGTTGCCTTTACATAAAGTTGCCTTGTTAATTAATTCCATCTTTCGGCTGTATCGAACAAGCCAGATGTGCTGGATCGGTTTTCGCCCTTGGACTGTTTTGTATGTGTGGACTGACTTTCATGTTGTTGACCATTTTTTTTTTTTTTTTCAAACTGCCCTAAACTTTATAGAGTGCAATATTTTTTTGAACGGTAGGTGGCGGCAACTGACAGGCATATTTATAAGGTATTCCATCCGGTTGCGAACGGTCAAAAAAGCGACCCTCTCCAAAAAAGTTGTAATTTCACCACAATTCATGATTATTTACAAGGGATTTTTGTAATTTTTTTCAGAATTTTTAGATAGTATTTTTTTGAGATATCGAAAAATTACACTTTAAAAAAACCCTATATCTTAAAAACTATTAGACGGACCAAAAAAGTTTAAGACATACAAGTTGCAGTTTCAAATTAACATCTGAAAACATATTTTGTAGATTTTTTTGAATGCATTAGACATCCATTTCTATGACAAATAGACAACATTTTTTTTTACCCAATATGTCACGTTTGATTTTTCTTAAAAAATTCCAGAATATACTCTCAACTGTGTAGAGTGATATCATATTTTTGTTTGGATGGGTGAGACGCCCGTTTGAGAGCTATGCTCCGTTTAAGATCGATTTTTCATAAAATGGGGAGAATATTTCTCTTTCGAAACGGGATGGAATACCTCTTATACTTTCTTTTGTCGTAAAGGGCAAACTTTAAAATCCCGCACCATACCTTTACCAACTACTTTAAAATAACAAATAAATGGACGTAGATGGGACTCTGAAGAAATTACTTGGCACTCATTGTCGCACCATTCCAAATGTCCTTCAGTAATCCAACTGCTTTCCACTGTGTTCCACATGCATATTGATAATACCGCCGGGGTTACTTTTGAGTTTATCCCTAGATGGTTTGATCAATTTAAAGCAAAACTTGTTTTTGACAGAACAATGTGGCGATCAATCTTTCTTCATATACCGGGGATGTATTGTTATTTCGTCGGTACAAATAGTGTCCCATTTATCCTCACTATTGACCAAACTGGCGCGTACAGTGACTGGTATAATAAAAGTGATTCATTTCATGTTTGAAGAATGGGGATACTCCGATCGCTGGATAGGTACCGTTGGTAACGAGAATGTCGCAGGCAATCTGAATATTTACGTATTGTTTTGATTGAGTCGCAAAGGCAGTTCGAAACCTTTCTATATATGCGAAAATAAACAAATTTCAACATATTAGTACTCTAAGAAAAACGGCCCACGAGTACAAACTGTGCCGCCGGAACCATCTTCGTGCATTCAAAAAATCGGTATGACTGTTTGGACGAAACATTACAGGGAATTGCCGTCACTGGCAATGAGTGCAGCACGTTTTAAACACTTAATGAACAATTCATTTTGGAAAAACGGCCTATCATAAAAAATCAATCGAACGCCGTATAGGCTATATTTGCATACTGCTTGTATGTCCTTATGAAATTGAGTCATCGAAATACCTATACATCTAAAAGTCACAAACGGCCCTATCAGAAAAAATCAATCAAATCATCATCACCGGGTGAACTATGCTTATCACAGTTGGCTTCTGCGTTGCAGCATGCGGGGTAATCTTTTTTGCGGCCTAGTTCCTCTGTTCAAGGGTAGTCTGTTTACATTTTAGGTTGGTTTTATTGCGCTGTTTCCCTACGGATACGTTACGATTTTCTCTGTTTTCCATTTTTATTTTTTTTATTTTGTTAATTTTTCTGCTTAATTATGAATTTAAGTTTTTGCCTATGACGTCTGGTCATGTGCACCGTGAATCATTTTGGTTGATTGGGGTTACCCATCAAGTTGTAATTAGGCTTGCGCATTTTCACTAAGTAAATAAATAAAAAAAATCATTATATCAAAGTACAATCATCATCATCATCATCATCATCATCATCATCATTACAAGGAACAACAAATGTATGCTCTGCTAGTAGAACGCCGTATAGGCTACTTTTGCATACAGTTTATATCCCCTTGTGGAATTGAGCGATCGCAATACCTATATTTGTCTTTTCACATTTTGTCTATGTGACTTTTAGTCACACAGACAAACGATGCATAAATTCTGTTATTTACTCTATAGTTATATGTGGAGGTATAAAAGTTGGATCAAAACGTTATTGGACAAGAATTTATCCCCATGTTTACTATCCCTAATAATGCGGAAAACATTTGTAAAAGGTTCGATTCATAACAGAGCATTGACATAGCCTCACATTCAAAAAACACTGAAGAGGGAGAGATAATTTTCTTGATCGACATGCAGTGAAAACGGCAAGTTCTAGTGGAGTATGACTTTGAACACCTTCGAAATATTTCCAAAGGATATGCCCAAAGGCCCGGATAACATTTTCTCGATAAGAGCGCAACAAAAGCTCAGCAAGCTTCGAGACGTGATTCAGTAATTGTTGCAGTAAGGCGTGTCCGCATTTGCAGGTAAGTTTGCGTCATGAAACTTCGACAAAAGTATCACTAAATTATAGGTCATAAAAGTGGGTGAATATTTTTCCAAGGTCTAAATTCGAATTGCAATGATAAGAACCTCTCATAAATATGTATTCTGCGGATTTACACACATTTGTATAAAAAAGGGTCGATTGCTGAATTATTTCCCTAATTTTTCCAGTTCCCTGCACTATGTTGCAGTGTCCTTGCTTACAAATGCGGACGTACCTTAATGCAATAATTACAAAATCGTTTGCGCAAGCTTAACGAACTATTGTTGTACTGCCAGCGAAAAGTTTGCTAGTTTAACTCTGGTTATCTGCGAGGTTCAACTACATTTGACCTCACGGACCTACTAACACGGAGAAAAAAATGGTTGATACAGCAAGATTTTTGTTACCGTAACAAATTTAGTTTCTTACACTGAAAAAAAAAATTCGCTTGCGGGCTGCCGAAGAAAAAAATGTTTATTTCAATGCTACTTTCAATTCTTACATTTCCATATGATATTGAAAGAACGACAGCAAGACTGTCAAGGTGATATGTTATCGTTTCAATCCAATATGAAATTGAACGAATTCAGAGTAGAATTGAAACAACGTTTTTGCTTGTTTGGCAGCCCGCAAGCAAACTTTACTCGATTCAATGATATTTTTTTTCAGTGTACTATCAGGATAACAAAACCAGCTTGTAACCGTAGCAAAATTTTCAGCTTGGAGCGATTTTACTATCGCAACAAAAGACCTTTGTTACTGTACCAATTTTTTTATATGACTGTGGAGTGCAGCTCGTGTATGTGCCAACAACTACGCACAAAATGAAAACAAGGAGACGCGAGGAAACAGTTCGTTAGTGTTCGAGTAAAAATAAAAAACGCGAGTGGAATTGCGGACTCTTGAAATTTGCTGTATATGGATATATAAACTGCGAAAGGTGATATCTTTTGGAATTTAATAAATCCAAATACAGCAAATTTCAAGAATTCGCAATTGCAATTACAGACATTGTTTTCAATATAATAAAATGATAAACTACAAACGCAACTCACCTAGTTAATCTTCAAATAAATATATGTACGTATCTATAACTCTCCTATTGCTAGTCATGACTCAGCCGTCAAATTAGAGCAGGCGACGTTTGTTCTCACAGCAAACTAAATCGTCGCCGTAACAATAAAGTTTTGTCGTGGTAGCAAAACTGCTTCTCCGCAGTACTTTTTTTGCTGCTATTATTAATCATTTTGCTGCCGCAACGAGGTCATTGTGAGCAAAACTCATTTTATTAGAGTAGCTAAAGCATTTTTCTCTGTGTAATATTTTTTTTTTAAATGTCGAGTATAGTAAAAAAAATAAAGTTTCGTCGATAACTTTTGTTCCGCGGGAAGGACATCGAGTAGGATTTTTCCGTCGCTTCGTGCGACATAAATAACGAGATTCCCGAGAGTGGCGATGCATTGTCGCGATCGATTTAGGAGAAACGCCGCCTATCCCGCGATGTCTCTCGGGTACCATATATTCCCGAATTATACATGACTTATTTACTCAACATCGTTCGTAATACCAAATTTACAGTGCATATACATATACGCTCGTGCAAAATTCAATACGCACTGGGTATGATCCTTGGGGCAAACAAGCACCAATCCGCGAAATAATGTGGCTAGGAAAACGTAGTTCCCGTTTAAATATATCCATGGAGTTGCGGCACGATAACGGAAAAGTCGTCCCGCGTGACTTTACGGTGGTCTCACAATTTGTGCGGATAAGTACCTATATACCGTATGTAAATTCGGAAGAGAAGCTGCACCGGTTCGTCGACTTAGTCGTCTTCCCAAACAAATTCCCACCGTGGACGAGCCGACTAAGTATGCAAACACAATTCTGGAAGCGTTCAGCCAAGTTGCGAAGCCAAGCCGGAAGCGAATACATAACCGTGGTGCATGCCCAAAGCACACCGTATAAACATTCGGGTCAGATTGCGATAAATATTTGAATGTTATGTTTTTGTAATAAATAAAAAATGAGTTTTTCCCTTGATGAATCTTCGTTTACTTGATTTAACGATATTAATAATAGCGGATAGCGGTGAGGGCGCAGTTGGACGAGCATGACAAATATCAATGTCGAGTTCGGTAGATATTGATTCTGTAGGGAAGGTAATTTAATTGTTCAACGGATTTGCACAGAGATGGGGAATGGAAAACGATCTCTATCATTATTAAACCGCCCCCTGTCCCACTGTTATTAGTTTTATCGTTAAATATATAGTGGCTTCCAATCCATTGCCGAATTCCATTCGAATTCCATCAGATTCATCTGACCCACGTTATGTTCCATGTTTGATTCGATGCCACGTCGTTTCTCGTCATGAACGGGGTTGCTGGAAAAAAAAAGTTGCCAAACAAATTATTTTTATTTTTGAATGCTTCACCATAGTCTTCGCGCATCATTTACGAATAATTTAAGAGGGGCTGAAGCTTTGCAACAGTTCAACAACGTGTTCAAATTTTCAACACATTTTCCTTTACGGATACTTGTTGGAACGAATATTCAAGTGTGAATGTTCATTCGTACAAAGAAAGATCGTATTCCAAAGTGCTATACGAATCCGACATATTTAACCCTACAACGCATGACTGGTGTCCAAACGCACCCCACGCGAACGCGAAACAATGACCTTTTTGCTGCTTTTTTCCGGTTTTCAGTCTTCGAATGGGTTTTTCATTAACTAAATGTAAATAAAATCAGATTTCAAAAACAAAGAAAACCATGTATGGGAAAGGCTGTTTTATCAGCATAGGACCGGTTTCACAATCAAGAAAAGCGTGGGGTGCATTCGGACCCCAGTCATGCGTTGGTAGGTAAAAAAAATTAAACCATGAGTCGTACGGTTAATCACTGGTAATTCGTTCGTATTTTCTCAATAAGTATCATCCCATTTGCAAAAGAAATAGCAATGACGCGGATTATTTAATTATTTCCTTACTGCACGGCGAAAAATGGTTCTATTTCTGTTACAAAGTATAGATCGTTAATAACTTGTTGCTACGACAGCAAAATATTTGCTACCACAGAAAAATTGTTTATCATTAGTAGTTGTGAGTTTATTAACAATACATAACATGTAACAGATTTTTTTCACCTAATAAACTTTTCTCTTTTCACATATATTGTATATTGCCAATTGGCCATCGACCGCAGTCCTTCAGCCACGAATATTACAAGGTTGTTTGGCTTTTCATTGTTTGCGTGAATGTAACTCTTACTGATCCGTAAGAGTAAATGTTCAGTTGTCTATTTCATTCTTCATTATTTCTAATTGTTGGTACGTTGGCGAAGAACTATTTTCCGGCATTTCGCATTTCCTTCGTGTAAATTTGCACCAGTGACACGGATCCGGTTTTTTCGCGAGATTTTTTGTTCCGCGATCCGGGAAAAACGTCGGACAGTATGTGCGATCGGTATCCGTTTACGTTCACCGCAGCAGGGCGCAGAAGCTAACGAGTTTCCGCACTGTGCACACGACCGGGAGCTGTATTATCGTTGTAACAAAAAATCAACGAACGGGAAGAGCGAACGAGCGGGTTCCCTTAACGGGAGACCTGGTCGCGAATGGTTGATGGGCAAAACCTGTGTCTGTTCGTACCACTATCACAGTTACAGCATCTGGTGTGGGTGTCTTTAGCCCTTAGAAGACTTCCTCAATGAAGCGAGCCGGTAACACCGGCTGAGAATAATATCTCTACTTCCGGCTTGAAGCGAACGATCGGATACCTTTGGTCTGCACCAAAGTGTCCGACCCTTCTCAACACGATATCGCAAGAAGAATCGAATTATTTTTATCCACTTCTACTTTGAACCCATGAATGCTATAATCACAAACCCATCAATCTGAACACTTGCGCAGATACGGAATAAAATAGATACCAACGTTTCTTGTCCATAAACGTCCACAATTGAATTTTATTTTTGATTGGATTGAATTGAAATTTAATTTTACGAAAATGTCTGTTAATTTTACGAACATTTTTTGTAAAATGAACAACACCACAGTTGTGGACATTTATGGACAGAAAAGTTTGTTAAATCGATCATTCTGTGCTGCGAGAACTTTTTTAGAGTATTGCATGATTACTGTCGTAAATTCGATAAGTCTTCACGTTATCAAAACCGTGCTGGTTGGGAACGAGCAATTAACTTAGAACAGTAGAACGTCGATTATCTGAACTATAATCGTTACTCGACATCGTTGGACCAGTAATATTTAGTGCGGACGAAACGCTGATGCGTCAACTACGATGTAATTATGTTGTTATATGGATTTAATGCTATAATCGCATATCCGTCAATGCAGATACTTGCGCAGACATAAGAAATACAAATAAATAGGAGTAAATAGGGATGCGGAACAGGGTTTCTTCGAAAACAACCGAATAATGCTTCAATTAAAACAATTAACAGTAATATTGTCCCAATTGAACATTTTCGTTCTTCCTGATGTAATGTCGATGTAACGGCATAATCGTTGGGATAACTGAACATTCGGTTAGAGCGAATTATCATTCGAATAACTGAAAATTGACATTGGAATAAGCATTCGGATAATGGCATTTGGATAACGGATTTGGTTCATTAACGGTCTGCTATGCAAGTTTTTACATGTGTGTTTTTCCGCAATTTCTTCAAGATCATCTTCAGATACGCATCCCGTAACTGAGTAATTAATAAGAAATATTTGTTGAATGCGCAAACCTTTTTTTTACCGTGTAATAAATGGAGTTAGCACCGATTGCAGGTAAGCACGTTTTTACCGGTACTCTGGCTGGTAGAGCCTTAGGAAACAGAGTCTATTCAGAATAAAGTGAAGAGGTTGAGCGTATGAAATCCGTACGCGTATACCCAAGTAATTGTAGCTACTCTGTCCGTCGTTGACGCTCGATTTTTTTTAGATATCTTATTCCATGTCTTATCGGGTTCGAAGATATCAAGCAAGCCATCCAATCTTGCCGAATATTCTGCAGGATGTCTTGATATCTTCGATCTCGTTAAGACATTGCGCAAGATATCAAGCAAGACCGAAAAATCCGGAAAACCAGGCATCAATGACAAGGCTCTGTCCCTCATCGGTGCCTGGTTTCTCCAAATACCTTGGTCGATGTCTTAACAGGATGAAATATATCAAGGAAGACATCCAGCGAGACCTTCAGTCTTGCTTGATATTTCGCTTTATACACGGAGAAACATGGTGAACCATGTTGTTGCTCTAACAAAATGAGTTTTCCCGACAATGACCTCGTTTCCGTAGCAACACGATTAGTAAAAGTAGCAGAAAATGACTACGTAGAAGCAATCGGTTTTGCTATCACGACAAAACTTTCTTGTAACTGCGACGATTTAGTTTGTTATACCAACAAACGATGCCTGTTGAAATTTGACCGCTGAGTAATGGCTGGTAATATGGTTTGTATTTTATCATTTTATTATGTTTTTATATTTGTTCCGTTTTCTCCACCGTCTACCCTTCTGGGTTTTTATGGAACCCCATCCCGGTTCCCTCCTAGCACTCCCTACCCGCACTCAGCTAAGCTACCTCACTTCCAGTGCGTCCGTAGCCGACTTAGCTACACTGTACCGCATTTGCCGGAGTCACGGGGTAACTCCGGAAAATCCGTGCTCGTATAGACGGTCATATTCTACTGATCCTTCGTTATTTTTGCACTTTGAGTAAAGTGTAGAAACACCAAAGTTTCAGAAGAAAGCGTCTCCCGCTCAACGGTCGATGCGCCAGCTAGCGCATGATCTTGCTTGATTTGGGAGACCACCGGAGCCGTGCGCCAACCGCAGTCCACCGTTGTCGGTTATCATTTTATTATATTGAAAATAATGTTTGTATTTGCAATTGCGAATTCTTGAAATTTGCTGAATATGGATGTATTAACCTCCGAAAGGTAGCAGTTTATACAACCATATACAGCAAATTTTAAGAGTTCGCAATTCCACTCTATTTTTTATTTTTACTCGAATACAACGGAACTGATTCCTCGCGTCTCTTTGTTTTCATTTTTCGCGTCGAGCGTCTCCGAGCTCTTCGTAGTTGTTGGCACATATACGCACTCCACTCAGGCATATAACGAATTGTTTTGTTGCAGTACAAATCCCGATACTAACAAACTAAATGTGTTACGGTTACAAAAATCTTGTACCAATCAATGCTTTTCACCGTGTATAGTCGATGTCGTTGAGACCGAACAACATATCCCGAAAGATAGAAAAATAAAGAAAACAAGACATCTATGACTGGCAGTGTGCGTGCGCGTGTTCGTGGAAATTGTATATACAGCGCACAAAAGCGATGCAGCCGATCAACGGAGAATGACAAATTCCATTATGGCTTACGACGGCGCGATGTTCACTGTATGCTGTTGGCAGCCATACGTATAATCTCTCTCCCGACGTTGACGACGATGCCGGCGACGTAGGATGTTTCGCTGCGACGCAGCGATGCACTCCAGTTCAGGGGTGTAATCCTTGGTGCTCTCTCACGCGGAGGAAGCCCCTTTCAGTTAGTTCTTCCCTCCGAGCGAGCTCTTCAACGAAGCTGCCGTCGTGCAGCCTCGCCCATCGACTGCATTGCAAGCACCGAAGGCACAATATAGTTCACGAACTCGTGGAAGATTGTATTTATATTCGAAGCTTTTATCTTCTCGTTTTAAACCACCGTCTCCCCCTTTAAAATGTTTTAAAGGGGGGATTAATTTTATGGGGGAATTACACTTTAGACGAGACATTTTGAAGTTACTCTTTCACCTTCGTTTAACGTCTGCAAAGTTGCCGCTTCTTCCATCTCCTCGTGTGCAATTCTTTGATGGCAATGAAATTCCCAATTCTTCGAATTTCCACTGGAATTTCTCGTTTCCGTCAAATTGTTACTAATTCCAGTGAGGAATTTTCTCTTCTCCGGCCGCGCTCAATCCGTCTCTACTCGTAATGCCGCATTTACCAGCGAATTTATACTTCACTTTTCTCCGGTCTCGATCTCCTTTCAACGAATACTTCAGGGGGTGGTAGGGCGGGAAGGGGTGGGGGTGGGGGATGAAATTCTCTCGGCTCGATGCTCGCACGCCCGAGATTCTCAAGAAAATTATTACATTCGCGAAGACGTTTGCTGATTCTCGTGCCCGAGCAATTTCGGTTTCCCATTTCACGCAAGGGGTTTATTTCTTTCTCCGCGTCCGTACGCAACATCTCTTTACTCTCCTCTAAGGGGCTGCTGGACCTTCCTGTTTTATCGACGAAAGTAGGCGATTTCTTAGTTTTCACTATTCATCGTTACTATGCGACGCGTATGATTCAAATCTTGCAGGGCTGCATTAATAACATAAACGATTCGGCGTGCGCTCGAATTTCGGTCGAAATCTTCCGAAAAATAAAGAAAATCGAATATTATACATTTTGGCGGAAACCAACATGGCTGCTGAAATGTTTACAGTATCCGTTCTGGATATAAACAATTCTAGATCTTGCATACGTCAAAAGGGCGTGCATGTCGATTGTGCGAAGTTCTTCGAATATTCCAAAACCGTCGGAAAGTTGCTCAGTCGAAAGACAATCACGCATAGTGTAAACTGCGATCATTTAGTCTATCGACTTGCGACACTGCGTTCATGCACTTTCGCAAACTATAATATTCAGTTTTCTCAATTCCTGGTAAGTTTTCAATAAAAATTCGACTGCACACCGAAGCGTTTATGTGAATATCATAATCCTGCATGATTTAACGCATATGTGTAGCATATTATCAATGCTAAGTCGGAACTGAAAAATTGTCTAGGTCCGTCGGTAAAACATGTAAAGCAAGGTAAAAAAGAAAAAAAAACAGTTTCAGCAGCCCTTTAACTGTGCATTGTTAATTGTACATACCGTAGAAATTTTACGGTGGAACTTTACAACTCGACTCGGTGCGAACTCTGCCTGCGTAGCTTCGGGAGAGCACGGTCGCGTCGCGACGCACGACGAGTTTCGCGCTTCTTTAAACATCCCGAGGCTCGGGTACGAACGATATGTGCACGCTCGTGAAACGTACGAACTTGCGTGTTACCGCAGTTGCATGCATGCGAGAGCATTCGCGTAGGGATAATAGATGAGCATGATATGCCGGCTGGCTGGGGATGCTCGTTGGCAGCGGTGCTTCCACCGTTTCTGACTGGAGCAACTTCGAGGACGAACCCCGGGGATTCCCCGGTTAGAGTGCGATGCTCTTCCCTGCGATGCGGCAACAAATAAAAGCCCTGGAGGCAGCTTTGCATACGAGTCACTTATCTTTCTCGGTTACCGTTCCACTTTCGCAGTACACGGTATTTTTTATTCTCGAAGCCCGCGACTGTTAGTAGGGTGTTGCTATTTCCGTTCACGTGGTCTCAAAGGCGGTTTCACGGGTGCATGATATAACTGGAGCGACTTCACGCTACCAAATGAAACTACATTCATGAACCTCCTGCGCCCTTAAAGGTACCCATTCCCGACCCTTGTTAGCATGTCGTTCTGCGAGCATCGCGAATAACACTGGTGTGAAGTCACGCGTATTCCGGGTGGAGTACAATTTGACCTTATTCCATCCGATCGATGTTATACTGCAAGGGTTGATGAACAAGTGCTGTACATACAGCTCATTATATTTTTCCACTACTCGCGCCAGAGTCGCGGAGTGTATTTAGTTGAACCCGAGAGTACTTGCAGTGCCAAATCAGATACACAGTGAAAATGGTGCCAACCTTGCGATGCGATTGCGGCGGTCGATGAACAGACATTCGTAAGGTGCAGAATAATTTGCGTCCTCCTACATCTTCATTTTCACGTTTCGGCCAAATTGCTGGCCCTCTTCAGAAATTTATTTGTTCCTTCGTCATTTGTTACTAAGAGCCTATTGTGGGCTCTTGTGTTTTTTTCGTGCTGTGCATCTTTTAAGTTACGCCTACGTTTTCCTGTATTCCAATGTTATTGTTAAAGATATTGACGATCCAACAGGATGTCATGTAGAGACCTTATATCGATTAGATAAATCGGTGATAAATCATGTCAAGATGTAGGAGTACGGTCATTATTCTCCACCTTACGAATGTGCCAAAGGGTCGCTCGTAGCCGCAGTTAAATAATAACAACATTGGTACCAATAGTTCTTGTCCACAAGCTTCTAAGCATTTTTTTTTATAGTTAATTCAATGAATATGCTGCGTGATATTAACAAGAACAAATTTGTAGACACTTTTGAAAAAAAAAGTTTATTGCTTACAGAATTGTAAATCAACTTCATTGGACACTGCAAATATCACACTGTATTCTACTAGGTGGGAATAGTGTGACACTCCGACGGATGGAGTCTGACGTCCTCTTACAGAGGTGATGGCGGTTTTTTTTTCTGTGCAGGTTCTTTATACCCAATAAATCAAAATATAGCCCATATAGGCGTGCAACTCGTTGGTTGGCCCAAGCATCGTTTACAACCGACATAAGACCTTTCGTCCCAGTTTTCTCGTATTCCAGTTTTCTCGTATCCTAGTGAAGACAAAGTAACATTGACGTTGCTGTTTTGTTACTATTTCCTAATCATCAATGTAACCGTATCATAAAAAAGGTGTTATCCAATAGTTATATTGCTGAGTAGGAAAATTCACTACCTCAGTAATGTTCTTGTAACTTGTGTTCACTGGGATGCTTCGTATTTCCGTTTTCCAGTTTTTCAATATCCTCGTCTTGTCGTATTGAGTTTTCTTGGCAACACGACAGTAAGACGTTGGAAAAAGAGTTTCGATCTGTATTCGCTCGATACGCATATGCTTTAACATGGGGTTACGGTCTTTTATCTGGTAGCAATCAATATCCCAGCCAGATATAACTGATTATACAAAAAAACTACCTTTTTTACACTGAGAAAAAAATTCAGTTGATTCAACTAAATGCATTTTGTTGATTGGAGATTTTGTCAAATCAACAAATGTTCGTTTCGTTTAAAAAAC
>JAPYZD010002990.1:0-18208 GCA_030522725.1 Ichneumoninae sp. B BG-2022a
CATCCAGCAAGACATCCAGCAAGACATCCAGCAAGACATCCAGCAAGACATCCAGCAAGACATCCAGCAAGACATCCAGCAAGACATCCAGCAAGACATACAGCAAGACGCAAGGAAATCCACGCATTCATGAACAGCAGTGTACCATTGACCAACCAACCACCATCGTACAGTTGTGAGTATTTTTTAAATCAACCGACTAAAGCACCGACTAAAAAGACGAATGAAAATTAAATGTTTAATATACTGCAGCATCTCTACGACCCATCCAAAGGGAACAAGTCCTCGCAACGAAATCTACAGCACTGCGAGGCAGTGAATTTCTGATTAACTCTAAACGAGCAATCTTGTAAATCTTGTAAAAATCATTTTACCACCGACAAATCATCTATGAATGTACAGTTGTGCATATTTTTTAAATTGACCACCGACTAAAAAGGTGAAGGCAAAGATGAAAAAAACGAACCAGAGTGAACAAGATGAACTCTAAACGAGCAAATCGGCCCAATCTTGTAAAAATCATTGCACCGCCGACTAACCATCTACCGATGTAAAGTGTGAGTATTTTAAAACCCATCGGCCGACTAAAAAAGGCGAATGCAAACTAAACGTGTAATTTATTTTGCATTCTTCCGTGTCATTTGATAACCGCTCAGTGTTTCACTATATTTTTCGAAGAACGTCTTCCAATATCCCCGATAGCACGGCGAAGGTCTCTCAGTAAAGAACCAACGCCTTGACTCCAAAGAGAGACTATTCATTTACGGTTCTCACCATCCGCAAGGTCTGGACGTAACACGTGCAGACAATCGGTATGTTCAGCCGATCCTTCGCGGCGCATAATGAGTCGTCGGACCGCGAGTTGTAGCTCCCGATAAGATGAAATCGTCGGGATCTCGAGACTGACAATTTCTCGAGCTTCGTTGCAGCTAATTCGAAATACGCTCTGCCGTACCTACGCAGAGAGCACAGTTGGTACACGCCCGGAGACTCGATGAACAAATACCCGGCTGTGCCGGGTTAGATCGCCTCGCCTTCCGGGTGACTCTCGTAACGCCGCAAAGTACAATAAATCGATGTACCCTATCTGTATGGGGATATACGACCGGGAGAAAGAATGGAGGTCGATAGGGCATCGATATCTATTGGTTATTTTATATCTAAATCTCCGTTGCAGAAGCACTTTCATGCAGTTGATACAAAAGGGGGGTGTTCGAGAACTTTCACATCGAGACAGTGTGAAGCATGGACGGGTAATAGCGTGGTACACACCGAGCAATATAAATACAGTAGGACCCCGCTTATCCGACCTTCGATTATCCGAGCTACCGCGTTATTCGAGGCACCCAACTCACCCGAGTCCTCCGCGTTAAGGGCATGTGATACATACGTATCGATGCTCCGATGGTAACAAATCGCTTTCCCTATTTTCTCCGTGGTGGTTGATGCTTCGACTAAAATCAAATTAGGTTTTTGTAGCCAATAGATATAAGTAGGAAAACCTAATTAGCTTTTGCTCGTCGTATCAATCGTTTTGGAGAAAACAGGGAAGGCGATTTGTTACCGACTGAGTCTGTACCACATGCCCTTAACCGAGGTGTACACTGCGAAATAGGATGGTTTTTCCTACTATAACGAATAGTTCCCAGGGGGGGACGCCTATATAGATAGTTTGTGATCGTATGTGCTCAATTGATCAAACTGTAATTATGATTACAACTATAATTTTTGGTCATTGTGGTAACTGTAAAATGTAGACGTCCCCCCTGGAAACTTTTTACTATGTGAGTTTTTCTCAGAGTAAGTTCAGGTAATACGGAAAACTCGGATAAAACTAATAAAGCAGCATTTTCGCGCGCGGAGTAGTAACTTCTACATTGTTGCATACCGGCTTAAACTTGTGCAAGTTTGCTGCGTCTTTGTATTGCGAGCTGTTAATACATCGGTTCCGATTCTAGAGTCAATTGTAGAACATCGCGATGTCTCAAAAAAGGAAAAAAATGGTAAATTGTACGTTGTATGTTATTTTTGAAATATATAATAGTAACACATAATAGTTATTTTTCAAACATATAATAGTAACACATAATAGTTATTTTTGAAACATATAATAGTTCTTTTTTAAACATATAATAGTAGTAGAAGTTTGCATTGAGTATGTTATCCGTGTTATCCGAGTTTTCGGTTATCCGACCTACGCTCTCCCGACATTACCTCGGATAAACGGGGTTCTACTGTACAGTATACCGGTCCGACTTCGCGCTGCCGAGAAGACATCGGATTTCTTTGCTATTCGCTCCGCCATAATTCTCCCGGTGAAACACGTCCCGCGCGAGGGTGCGTGTCTCGCGGTCTCACTCGGGGAGATATTCAAGTTCACGATTACCACAGTAATTTAAATTCCCGGCGCTTGGAGATCCCAGTGACAAGTAGTTTATGAGCTTCTCGAATTAGTCCGAGCGGAGAACGCGGCGCATCCAGCGCGGCGTCTCTACGCCCACGTAACGTCCCGGACGAAGCGGAGGGCGAGTTGATAACGAAGAGGAGGAGAAGAGAGAAATAAAAAATGAAGAAGGAAGCAGTCGTCGATATATTAGTTATGCTCGGGGCGAAAGGAAAGCAAAACTCGTTGCCGAGGCGAAAGGACGCGGTGCCTCTTCGACGCTCTCGTGAGCGGCGTTTCGGACGTTCTCCATTGGAATTGGAAGCTCAAGAGACATCAATACGATTTCTTTATTTTTTTTACGACTTTTAATCATCGAGTTATCGGTAATCGACCCTGGCGGTTAAACGGGAAAGCGCACACAGAAAAAAAATTTATTTGGCGGCCACCGTTTATTTGGTTTAAGCAAGATATTTATTTGATGTAAGTAAAATATTTATTTGATAAAAATAAATATTTATTTAAATTAAGTAACTATGTACTTCAATGAAATAATTTATTTAAGTCAAATATTTTACTTAAACCAAATAAACGGTGGCCGTCAAATAATAGTACATTACGATACTAGTGCGATAAAACTTTTTCTGACGAGTGTGAGTTTTATCGCACACGAGTTCAGACAACGTTTTATGCACGAGTATCGTACGAAATTTTATTTCACAAGGTGTGAAAATGAAGTTGTACGCACGCGAAGCGTGCGTAAAACCGCATTTTACGTACCGAGTGAAATAAATAATTTTTCTGGGTGCGACTCGCAGCTCCCACCAGGACGGTCGAGCGATAAATCAAGCGAGCAGCTGCACTGAAAAAAATATCATTGGTTCAAGTAAAATTTGCTTACGGGCTGCCATAGAAATAAAAAAAGTTTTTTCAAATATCATATTGTAAGAATTATAAGCATTGAAAGTAGAATTGAATCAAACATTTTGTTCTTCGGCAGCCCGCAAGCGATTTTTTTTTCAGTGTATTTAAAAAAATCGGTACATCCGCGTTGAGGGTCGATGGAGCCGGGACGGTCCTTGACGAAATTCTTGGAGATTCGGCGAACTCCGGAGGCATATTTTCCTTCATGGTCAGAGTTGAAATGGCACCCGGGGACCTTGGCTCATCCTCTTTCACTGTCCCGGGCCACCGCCGATACGCTACATCCGGTAAAACTTGCGCAGAAGCGGGGACGAGAGGCTCGGGGGAATCGGTCGAGACCGGGCAGAGTCACTCACCGCGACACGACGAGGACGTCGACGTGAGTCATTATAATTTAACGATCGCAACCAACTCCGTTTATCTGAACAGAGCCGGTTGGATTTTACTAATATTTTTATGGAAGTAAACATTTTTGGGTGCTCTCCCAGATCGCATTTTGCATTATAATTTAACGATCGCAACCAACTCCGTTTATCTGAACAGAGCCGTTTGGAGTTTTCTAATATTTTTATGAAAGTAAACATTTTTGGGTGCTCTCTCAGATCGCATTTTGCATTACAATTTAACGATCCGAACCAACTCCGTTTGTCTGAACAGAGCCGTTTGGATTTTACTANCATTACAATTTAACGATCCGAACCAACTCCGTTTGTCTGAACAGAGCCGTTTGGATTTTACTAATATTTTTATGAAACTAAACATTTTTGGGTGCTCTCCCGGATGCTCTCCCAGAAGCAAACGAATTGGCCGAATTGCAAGTTTTCGGCAAACCAATTGAGGAATTTAAAAAAGCCGCGAGTGAATATATCCTTCGTTATGAGCGATGACGCAAAATAAATGTACGAAACCAGTCAGCGAGAAAATTAACACCTATTGTTGAATAATAACTTCCATATTTTATCAAATATATATTAATGTTATACGTAGTATTATTTGTATCAAGGGGCCAGTCCCCGTTAAATACATAAATAATAGTACATTACGATACTAGTGCGACAAAACTTTTTCTGACGAGTGTGGATTTGCAGCACGAGCCGAAGGCGAGTGTTGCAATCACACGAGTTAAGAAAACGTTTTTCGCACGAGTATCGTACGAAATTTTATTGCATAAGGTGCGGAAGAGGAGTTTTACGCGCGCGAAGCGTGCGTAAAACTGCACTTTACGCACCGAGTGAAATAAATAAATATATAATAGACTTAGATTAGATATATGTTGTCAATTGACCATTGACCAAAGTCCTTCAGCCACATTTTACTAATATTTTTATGAGAATTAAACATTTTTGGTGGCTGTATGTGCACACAGAAGAAAAATTGATTTGACGGCCACCGTTTATTTGGTTTAAGTAAAATATTAATTTGATTAAAATAAATATTTATTCAAATCAAATAAATATTTATTTTAATCAAATAAACGGTGGCCGTCAAATACATGGTTTTCTGGGTGCACCAGTCCTCGTTTGGCTTTCCAGAGATAACTTTCCCCACGAGGACTGAGGAAAAAGAAGATGGTAGGATGGAGAATAAACGCCTCGGGCATCGATTCACTGGTAATCCAGGGTATCGATTAACACGCGCTATCGAACGTCCTGCGTTCGAGGCTTCGCGGCCCACCCGGACCCGGAACCATCGCAAGTACGAGGGACAGAATTAAAAAGCACTTTGTATACCGCTCGCCTATCGTTCCGCGATAAGATAAATTATTGAAAAATCTCGAACGGCACAATCCGACCGTGAGGATTTCTGGCCAATCCGAGAAATACCTCGGTGCACCGTACGATCGGATAGATTTTGCTCTCACGCTCTCCACGAATGTACGAACGAAATCATAGAGCGAGGGTGAGATATCCCGGCATAGAGGATAGCGCAGAGGGTCCAGCCTTCCCGGCCAGGCACATTGTACCGCGACGCACAGGCCATAAAGATCTTTGAATAGGGACCACCCGCCTGTGATAGCAGCGGTGCTGGTCGGAACACACACTACCCCGATCCGGAATACACACGATCGCATCGCATTGAAGGGGCTTAACAAAAGTCTCGACAAATGACGAGAGCCGCTTTCCTCCTCATCCGCATAACGAGCTCGTTTGTAACGCCACATTCAATGCGTTCGTCGGTATTTCTTGAAATGACTGGAAATCCACGATGTTTTTTTTAATATTTCTGAACATGCGAGAGAATCATCGTCGCGAGTATTGAACAATCGAGGACAGCAGAGAATAACGACCATGAGAACGAAGACATTTTAATAAGCGAATGGAAGCGAATACCAGCTTTTTTGAAAAATTATGAGAAGCTCTATGCGTTCCTCACAATTTCTCGGAACGTATCGTATTTCACAATATTGTTCAATATATCTCAACATCCGCAAGAACCATCGTCGTGAACTTCGAAGAATCAAGAACAGCCGGGAATAAGGAAAACTACAGGGAAAGATAATGTTCGGAGAACAAGGAAATTTTTAATAAGGAAAAAATCGAAGTGGGTACGTCTGTCGACAATTTACGAAAGCCTCTTTCACGGATAATCCTGATTTGCAAGAGAATAAATTTCATCAAGTTATAGCGTCTGCTTTTTCCATCGCACAAACTTCGCTTATGGAGTGGTTCGCTTAAAGAATAGAATTATACAAGCGCACAAGGCTTGTATAATTCTATTCCATTTCCCTAAAGCGGTGCATTGATCGAAACTAGTTATGGATGAAATTTGATGTCGTCCAGATATCTTCAGGATAATTTTCCTGGTCCCCTAAAAACCGAGCTGATTTGTAACACCACTCACTATGCGTTCGTCACAATTTCTCGGAACGTATCGTATTCCACAAAATTCTTCAATATACCTCAACATCCCCAAGAATTATCGTCGTGAACCTCGAAGAATCAAGGACAACAAAGAACAACGAAAAACTACAGAGAAAGATAAAGCGAATCGAAGCGATCAAGTTATAACATCTGCTTTTTCTATCGCACAAATTTGATTCGGAGTGGTTCGCTTAAAGAATAAAATAATACGAGCGCACAAGGCTTGTATAATTCGATTCTATTTCCCCAAAGCGCTGCATCGACCGAAACTAGCTATACATAAAATTTGATGTCGTCGAAATATCTTCAGGATAATTTTCCTGTTCCCTTGAAAACCGAGCTCATTTGTAAAACCACGTTCCCTTCGTTCGTCACAATTTCTCGGAATGTATTTTATTCCACAATATTCTTCAATATACCTCAATATCCCCAAGGACAGCAAAGAACACCGAAAAACTACAGAGAAAGATAACGTTCGTAGAACGTGGAGATTTTAATGAGCGAATCGAAGCGATCACCCTTCCCTCTCCCTCTCCAAACAGTACGACTCCAAAGCTCTGTGGGAATGTCGGGCCTCTCGCCTCGCATAACGGTAGAGGACCGGATTCTGTCTGAAATATGCAGAAGCGTCCGGTCGGAGTTCCACGATCCGCGGTGGTCGCGAGGAGCCGTCGGAGTACGAGTACAGAAACAAGCAGAAACGGTGCCCTCGGGAGAGCGCAACGAGAGAATCGTCCCGAAGAGGAGGAGGCCCCCGAGAGCTTGAGGCGCACGATCGAAGAAGGGACAGCGCAGGTCGAGGGGCCTCGATGCGCTATTATTTGTTCAACAAATTTGTGCACTCGCCTCGGCGCTCGAGAGTCCCGAGGATTCTGCGCGAGGCGTCCGTACAGAACCTCACTCGGAGTAAGAGAAGTGCATCACGAACGATCTTCTCTATTCTCCGTTCTGTATGCATTGTACCGTAGTGGTTATATCGCCGAGCCCTCCGAGAAGCGGAGAAATATTCGCACAGGCCTGAAAGCGAGGCCGGGTGTAAGGCGAACGATTTATTCAGTGCGGTTTTCTATAGCCACGCCACCCGACTGCATGTGCGGATACCCTCAGCGTCCGTATGTACCATTTGATTGGAGGAGCGCAATAAATCTTCTTTGGGTTGGACGAGGGAGAGATCCCTCAAGCCGCCGGTTACTTCCTCGGATGTTGGTGTGGTGCAACGCCGACTTGTTGGATGACTGTACACAGTAGTACGCTCAGCCTACTATGTACAGCCATAAAAGATAGATCCACTGTTTTTCACACCAAAATTGTATTGGCACCGGTTTTGAAGGGATATTTAAAAAAACACCATCTGGGGCGAAACGGGGTACCCTTCGATTTGACTTGCGGTAACTTTTGTTGGTAGGCGGAAAAAATACCTCCGGAAAAAATATCCCCGGAAACAGACGAATTCGTGCCTTTACGGATTTTCAAATTACAAAAAAAAATTAATGTTCGAAAATTCTAATATGAATATGAACGCTAAAAAATCAACGAATTCGTTTCAAATGAGGAAATGAAAGGTTGTCTGCTTTTTTATTTTAACAATTAATTTTTTTGATATTTTGTTAATTACTTTTATCATTATTATTATGCAAAATCAAAGGGCTGGATATCCTTAATAAATCAATAATCAATGTCAATAATCGCATAAGAAAGTTGCTTTCTCTTTAAGAGGAAGCAAAAAATTATTCAATACACGAAAAGCCATCGTCATGAAGAAGCTATGTGACAATCTCAATTGCTGTGATTTTTTATTAAATTTTTCGCATTGATATAAATATCGCAAATTTTTATACTTGATAATATCTTTGCGTGCGTGCGTGTGTGCGTGTGTACATAACACAATTGTTAAGGTTAAATGGATATATTTTCCGGGGTTATTTCTTCCGGGGGGTATTTTTTCAGGGGTATTTTTTCCGGGATTCTCTGTCGTTTGTTGGCTATCATGAATCGATTTTTTCGATAATTTTGGGTACGCCATTTTGACCCACATCGATGTGACATTTCATGTCCCCATTATGCCCCATGACCCCGTTTTGCCCCGGTTTCCCCTATATACAAAAGATTTACGGGGATGCTGCAGCTGTTTTTTTCCTTTTTTTACGTTTTACGTGTCGTACCGACGGAACTAGACAATTGTTTGGTTACGATTTAGCATCGTTAATATGCTACGCATATGTGTCAAATCGTGCAGAACTATGATATTGACATAAACGCTTCGGTGTTCAGTCAAATTTTGATTGAAAACTTGCAAGGAATTAAGAATACCGAATATTATAGTTTACGAAAGTGAATGAACGTAGTGTCGCGATTGATGCACAGGTGGCTCTGCATCGTGTTCTACACTGCATTCATGCCGTGGTCATCAGCTCTGATCATCGGTCATACGTGAATAGTCTACGTGAACGCAGTTTACACTTCACATAATTATCTTTTGTGTAATCGACTTTCCGACGATTTTAGAATATTCGCAGAACCTCAACGATTCGGTGTGCACTCTCGTTTGACGTATGAAAGTCCCAGAATATTTAATGTCGTACAAAACAAACGCTGATAACGTATCAGCGGTCATATTGGATTTTAGGACGATCACCAATATTCGATTTTCGTTTCTTGTACGTTTTCAAGCGACATTCGAGTGCACGCCGAAGCGTTAGTGTTCACATTATGTTCTTGTAGGATTTAAAAAGCATATGCGTAGCATATTAACTGTGCTAAGTCGAAACTAAGAAATTGCCTATTTCGGTCGGTAAAACAGGACTGTCGCGCATTCACCAAAACTGAAATCGGGCCAGAAGACGAAAGCTCGTTTGTAAAATAAAAAGACGTTCATAATCTCGCGCTTTTCGGTGTCCTTTTAGCAGCGACCATGTTAAAATTTTGGTGTATGGAGTGGGTGCCGGGTGTAAGGCGAGCGATTTATTCAGTGCGGTTTTCTATAGCCACGCCACCGGACTGCATGTGCGGATACCTTCAGCGTCCGTATGTACCATTTGATTGGAGGAGCGCAATAAATCTTCTTTGGGATGGAGGAGGGAGGGATCCCTCAAGCCGCCGGTTACTTCCTCGGCTGTTGGTGTGGTGCAACGCCGACTTGTTGGATGGCTGTACATAGTAGCACGCTCAGCCGGGCAGCCAGCGAGCCAGCCAGCGAGCCAGCCAGCAAGTAGTAATAATAAAGTGGTAGTGGTCAAGCTCGCGGTACGGTGCTCCGCGTCACGGTCCAACGGGCCGATCAACCGGCCGTGCGCCGTCCTGGCTACTGGTCACTCCTCCTCCCACGCGGCCGAACGCGTATCCATGCACGACCCATACGCACGTGCGATAAAATCCATCCGTGTAGATGCGAGCGACTGGGTATCATCGAGAATCGGGTGTAATCTTCCTTCAAGGTAGCTATGTCGCTTCCCGCTAATCTCGCATAAGTTAGCGAAAAGTAAGAGAATATTGCAAGTACTTCCCGATGGTATAAAAATCTGAACAAAATTCATGCATACTAAAGGCACTGAAAAGATTCATTTTGCATAATAATAATTCCAAAATGTTATTAACAGATTTATCAAAAAATTAATCGTTTAACAAATTACCCGGTAAAACAACTTTTTTTAAATTGAAAATGATTCATTTATTATTCTGAGTACGTATGAATTTTTTCAGATTTTTCCATTAGTTTTGATTTTTGTGTTTTTTCAGACATTTTTTCCATGTAAAGAAATTCAAAAATCAAAGCTAATTGAAAAATCTGAAAAAAATTCATACGTATTCAGAAAAATAAACTCATCGTTTTTATAGAAAAAAAAAGTTGTTTTGCCGGGCAATTTGTTGAACAATTAATTTTTTGATTAATTCGTTAATAACATTTGGGGATTATTATGGTGCAAGATTAATCTTTTCAGTATATTTAATCTGCATGAATTTTTTCAGATTTTTGTATCATCGAGATGTACTTGCAATATTCGCTTACTTTTCTCGAACTTATGCGAGATGAGCGGAAAGCGACATAGCTACCTTAACCGCGACGAGAGTTCCACGGTAATCCTCGATCGGAAGCTTGGAAATCGCACCGAAGCTGGCACCGACGTACAAGGAAGACGGACAAAATCCGCTACTTTTAACGTCCTTGGTTTGTAGTCTATGGAGACTTCTCTCCGACGATCTCTTGCGCCATCCGAGCCAACGCACCCAGCTCGCATCAGGGCGTTCGGGATATTCCGTGCACTGGGGAGGATCGTTGCTTGAATCTCGTCAACGACGCCCACTTGGAGTTCTGTGTTTATTTAGTCTGCGTTGTAAGGCAAAGTATTTAAATTTAAACGGCGATCATCGATTTGTCTAAGATCGATATGGTCGTCGGTATTTGGGGACATGCGTAGGGTAGACCGGAACAAAACGGGACGCTAAGCAATAAAACCTGCTACGGTACCGAAAAGATAGATCCACTGTTTTTCACACCAAAATTGTATTGGCACCGGTTTTGAAAGAATGTTAAAAAAAAAAAAGCATCTGGGGCAAAACCTCTTCGATTTGACTTGCGGCAACTTTTGTTAGCTTCATTATTACCCTATTTTGCCCCACGTCGATATGACATTTCATGTACCCATTTTGCCCCGGTTTCCGTCGTTTGTTGGCTATCATGAATCGATTTATTCAATAATTTTGAGCACCCCATTTTGCCCTGCTTTTCGTCGTTTGTTGGCCATCATAAATCGATTTATTTGATAAGTTTGGGTACCCCATTTTGTCCCACGTCGATGTGACATTTCATGTCTCCATTTTGCCCCATGACCCCGTTTTGCCCCGGTTTCCCATATATATAAAAGATGTAACGCGCATGCCCCAAAACTGAAATCGGGCCAGAAGACCTTTTGTGATCTTTTGTTTTTGTATTTTCGTTGAGATAAATCGGCTAATTTACTTTGAGATTGGATTTTGATCAGCGAGAGGAGAGCCCGGTGTATTCAAAAAGTTCTGTAATAGCTGATTATCTAATGATCTGTGAAACCAATGAACTAAATAACTCCTGAACCTGATATTATGTGTATTTATTATTTTGTATTTTTTTTTTAAGCTCTAAGCCCGATGTCCGTCGTAAAAAAATCAATACGTAGGGAAGAGCGGGGCAAAATGGGACAATGGGGCAAAACGGGATAATGGGACCAAACGCAATGTTCCAATAACTTTTGGATGATGGCGGTGATGGTAAGTGGGGCAAAACGGTGTTGAAAATCCGGATGTATCGTTGGGACAAAATGGGACATCCAAAAATTATTGGAAAATTCAGTTTTACCATCGTTGTCCCGTTTTGCCCCACCGTCCCATTTTGCCCCACTCTCCCTGATATTACGTGTATTTATTATTTCGTATTTTTATTTAGTTGTTAATTTTAACCGCTAAGCTCGATTTCCGTCGTATAAAAAAAGTCAATACGTAGGGGAGAGCGGGAAAAATGGGACAGTGGGAATAAACGGGATAATGGAACAAAACGCAATGTTCCAATAACTTTTGGATGGTGGCAGTGATGGTAAGTTGGGCAAATCGGTGTTGAAAATCCGGATGTACCGGGACAAAATGGGGCGTCCAATTATAAGAATTATAAGAAAATTCAGTTTTACCCTCGCTGTCCCGTTTTGCCCCACGGTCCCATTTTGCCCCGCCCTCCCCTAAATATTTACAGCGCGTGCAGGAGGCGCATCTAGAATTTTGATTGAACACATTCTCAAGCGCCCGAGTCGATGCACCGGTGAGTCTGAGATGAACGGACGTTGGGAGACTCCTCGGCGACGAGGCTAGTGTGCTCGGTTGGACGGATGAGTCGTCAAGCCGACACCCACGCGAGAATTCTCGGAGGCGTAGCAAGAAAAAAAAAAAAAGCCGCGTAGCTCCCAGAATCGTTCCCGAGAAAAAAAACAACGGCGACGTCGTTGGGAGTGACTATCGCTGATGGGCGAACAAAAATTATTCGTCAGTGAGTCAATGAGACACAGCCGGGTCGACCCTTGGGTTTCCGTGCGCGGAACGTAGGCAGACAATGGGATAGAAATATCTGGCGATGTAAATATCTTTGCTATCCTCTCGCTTTCACTCGGAGCGCCCCGCGTCTCGTGCAACTGAGGAACAAGATAGGCGAAATGATTATTCGATAAATTTATGCATGCATTTCGGAGGAGAAAGAGCGGGTTTCGTCCCGGCGCGTTTCACCATGAATCACTGTCGCTCAGCCTTCGTACAGGGCTCGACGGGACTCGGGTGAAAATTAATTATTTTTTTTTAAACAAGCAATACTGCAAATTGAAAAATCGCTACCAACTCGAAGAACTTTGGAGTGATGCGCGTGGATGCAGAATATATTATATAAGGGAATGCCGAGTTATTTCGGTCACAAATGCAACTCACTGACTACGGTTTCGATAGTTTAATTTCATGCATTGTAAGATTTGCAAACCGATTCACTAGCATCGATCAGACGGCAAGTGTTCCCCGTCAGGTTTTTCGGATAGTATTGCTTCTGCGTCCGACACTCATTACACTGTTAAAAAACACTTGTAAATTTAATGCATCGGCTTGGAAGTTTTTATGCAAAAAATGGTACAGTGCTGTTCATGAATGCCTGGACGATCTGAATAGGGCCGCTATAGGAAAACTGACCAAACATTCATGAACAGCAGTGTACATCAAATTTAGGCATATTTACATCTCTAGCACTCATAACTCTATCAGATAACAACTCTGCCTGAAAAAATTTCTAACATATTAAAACTGTACAAAAATATCTACCGGTGAAGAAAAAAACTCTCCCGGAATTTAAATAAAACTGTACGGGAATTTAAATAAAACTGTACGGGAATTTAAATAAAATTCTACCGAAAATTAAATAAATTTCTACCGGAATTTAAATAAAATTCTACCGGAATTTAAATAAAACTCTACCGGAATACAAGGTTAGACGGTAGTCTTGTATTCCGGTAAAATTTAATTTCAATTCCGGTACAGTTTTTTTCATCAGTGGTAGAGATTTTGGTAGAATTCTAATACGTTAGAGTTGTAATATGGTAGAGATGTTTTCTGATAGAGTTGTGAGTGGTAGAGATATAATAATGCCCAAATTCAAATAATAATAAATGAACTTTTACAGTGAAATTAAAGTAAATTATTAAAAGAAAAGGATTGTAACGAATATGTAGCGGACTATTCATTAAGCCACACGATATTGGTTAGGTTTGACAATAGGCGAACGAACGGACGATCGATGCAAGACTAATCGTAATGTCAGCGAATCTGGACGAGACTTTCAAAGCGAACGGACGTGTTACATTACGCGATCGGGATAATTAACGTTTATCATTAATTAATAACGTTTATATAATAATATCCGCTCAAAACCAAATAAGCGTTATTCATTCGCTCGGTCAGTACAGTATTTCTAAAGGATTTAATATTACTGTACGTTAATTTTTCATCACGATTGTACATTTGATCTAACATACGAGTTTGTGCATAAAAAATTCCAGTACTAGTATATTAAATTTCATACGAATTTTTTGTACAGTGTAGCATTAACCGCATGGATTTTATTACCGCATGGGCATGTTATGTGCGTAATGCGCAAACTTGTATGTAACAAATTTGTAAAGAGGGCCTGACCCGTATAATAGATAACCCTGCAGCTCATGACTGAGGTCTAAACGCACCCCACGCGAACGCGAAAAAAATGAGCATTTTGCTGATTTTCTGGTTTTCAGTCTTCGGATGGCTTTTCATTAACTAAATCTAAATGAAATCAGACTTCTCGTACAACATTCTCTTTATGAAAAAACAGAGAAAACCATGTACGAGAAAGTCCGTTTATCAGCACAGGACCGGTTTTATAATCAAGAAAAGCGTGGGGTGCGTCCGGACCCGTGACGCGTCCGAAGGTAACAAAACTGAAGTCACGAGTCGTAGGTTCAACAACAAACAAGTAAATAAAAATACTAACCGAGTCAGAGATAGAGCGTACCGACGCGTCGAGGCGCAACGACAGTGAGTGCCAGTCGCGGTCCGCACTTGGCAGGTGGAATAGGTGCCACGATCACCGGCGGAGGTGTCTCGGGTCTCGCGCAGCCGACGCCGTTGCTGCCCCGAAGTTCCCACACGAGATTGGTCAGCGACCGTGGTCTGCTCAGACGACGCGACCTGCGAAAAAGAAAAGAAGATAAAGAGTCAAGGGTCACAATCGGTTAAGGGGTCTACTCTAATTAGAATTTTCAAAAAATCGATTTTTTTAAAATTGCATTTTTCGAAAGTATACATCTTTAAAAGTATCATACTACAATTTTATAAAGATCCGAGCAGTCTAAGTGTACTTTTGTGCGACGTTTACTTAGCTACCTGAGCGCGCTAATATAGGGTAGAGCGGGGCAAAATGGGGTTTTTGGCAAAACGTCATTTTCCAATATTTTTTGGATGCCCGAATTCGCCCTATCGGATACATCAGGCTTTTCTACCCATTTTTGCCACCTTGTCCAATCCAAAAATAATTGGAAAATTTTGTTTTCCTCAAAAACCCCGTTTTGCCCCGTTGCCCCATTTTGCCCCGCTCTCTCCTACGCACCGCTCGGAGCGGTACTACCTACCGCGGAAAACTTTAACGCGTTTTTCTCAAAATGACGTTTTCGGACGGCTTGTTGATAAAATCTCCGAAACTATTCAATCGACCCTTACCGAAATTTTACCACATGTTCATTATGACTATAGCTATGGCGCATAGCATAGGAATTTTGAAATGTTGAGTGTAACTATTTTTTTTTTTTTTTTTTTAAACGATTAAAAAAACGGGCTTTTTCGTAGTTTTTGGAGAAATGGCCGCCATTTTGTTATTAAAAAAAAAATCGTATGATATGCACTATAGCCATTTACCTACTGAATCTAAAGGCATTTTTTTGTCAGATCATCCATTCCAGAGATTTTATCAACAGCGCATACCCATCTTTTTTTTGGACCCGCCTTCTCCTTCATTTTTCTGTACGAAAACTGAGTAAAGTGAATATAAAAAAATAATTTCGTGTATTTTAAGAGGGTATTTTTTAGGCCTAACACTTTTTATATCCGTATTTATAATTTATACGGGTCAAAAAAATTCGTGAAAATAGCCTTTCTTTGCCCGTCTAATTGGGGTAGATCCCTTAACAGTGTAAGACATCATCAAAGTGGGCATCGACGATTAACCTTTTTTCAGGAAGCTTGGCGCCAGCACCGGAGTCACCGGAGGTTCTTCCGCCGGAGTGACTGGAGTCCAGTGTCCCGTCGAGTTCCATGGCCTGCTGAAGATTGGTGAGGCTCTTGTAGCGTATGTTGAAGAGGGGCGATCCACCCTTGAACCCTGGTGGATTTTCCTTGAGCGGCGAGGCGCTCTTCTGTCTCATGAGCGGCCGTCCTCGCTGGGTGCCGCTGTTTTTAACGTAGAGCTTAGCGAGTGGAGGTTTCTCGACCCTGGGCATCGGTGCCTCCTTCACCGCTCTTCGCGTCCTCTTCTCGGCCTGCATCTTCTTCGTGGGTATCGTCTCGATGGGCGGCGGTTCGGGTCGATCGTCAAGGAACGGAGCGATCGAGACCGTGACCGGTGTCAAGGGCGGACTCGAGTTGCTGGACTGCACCGCCATGCATCCGTTGCTGCTCACCGGGCTCTCGTACGGAGACCTCACGCTCTTCGGAAGTGGAGCGAAGCCCCTCACGTAGTCGTAGATCTGATCAATCTCGTCGTACTCCTCGGTGTAGGAGGGTGGAACGCGGTTCTCGTCCCGATAAGCGCCACCGCTGCTGTGACTGCTCAGATGGTTGTGATGATAGTGATGATGATGATGATGACGGAGCGACTGGGGCGGTGGCTGCTGTTGCTGCTGCTGCTGTTGGGGCAGTTGCTGTTGCTGCTGCTGCTGATTGTTGGCGCTGTCCGAGCTGGCCGATCTCCTCAGGAACCCACCGGCGCTCCGCGTCTGTCTCGTCTGTTTGCTCTCGCCCAAACGTCCGTCGAGAACGTGGGCCCTGTCGGCGACGTCGGCGACGAGATGCGAGGCCCTCTCGACGAGTCTCGTGAATTCCGGGATCGATCTCAGCGACTCCTCGTTGCGGGCCTTGACGAGTTTGAGGGGGGCCGCTAGAGGCAGCGCGACTGCCGCTCCCTCCCTCTGCAGCGGAAGGGCGAACACGTGCTCCTCCTCGAACGTCGACAAGAGCCGCAGTTCCGGTACAAACTGCGACGAGGACTTGAGGCCCCTAGGTGGCTGACCGTGAACGAGCCTCACCGTCAATGGCAGTCGCTTGCTCAGCAGGGCCCTGGCTGTGTGCACTCCGCTTATGTTGTCCTCCCGTGCGAGGGCGCTGAATCTGCCCCGCTGGTCCATCCCCAGGAGGACGCTGTCGCCCCGGCAGTCGACGCATCGGAGGAAACGGCCCCGACCCGGTAACGTCACCTCGCCAGCGGCCACGATCGTCTCGCCGGTGTTCAGTATCCTGCTGCCTTCCGCTATCACGTTGCCGGTCTCCTCGCCAACCTTCGCCGCTATGCCGCGTATCGTCTCCCTCACCAGCGCACCCTCCTCGGGACACCTGCGAGCCAGCTCGTTCACCGACTCGATGCCCCGGACCGCTCGGCCCTCCTCGCTCAGGATCTCGAAGTAACCGGCGTACGAGTCCGGTATGGCGAGCCTAGGTCCGACCCCGACGACCCGTCGACCCTCCTTGATCTTCACCGCCTGGGCGACGATCTTGCGTCGCCTGCCTGCCGATATCAGCAGGGCCGTGCTCTGCAGACTCGGCGCCGGTAAGGTCGGCACACCGAGACCCCCGTACTGGCCCTTTGTTATCTTTATCACCGACGGGAGCCTGTGCTTCGTGACGAACTCCCGCAGATACGTAGCCTCGTCGGCCCAGCGAGCCGCTGCGACGACGATCTGACCGTCCGTCGCGGCCATCGCCCTCCGGCCACGGTCCTCTCTCTCGAACGGCGAACAAGCGGCGACCCGCCAGCTCGTCAACAAATCGAATCCGAACGTCTCGCGACTGTTGGGGACGACTTCTTCTCTGTCGATGGGCCGCTATTCTCCATCTGTAACAGGTCAATTTGGAACTCTTTTAGTTTCGTAGTGGTGACGGTAGAAGACGTTGTTGATCTCACTTTACAATGATGATCCGCTTTTTTTTTTTACAATACAGTGGAACCTCGATTAACCGAGCAGTCACACCCGGAAAAATTATTTATTTTACGGTCATCGTTTATTTGGTTCAAGTTAAATATTTGTTTGATTTAAATAAATATTTATTTCACTTAAATAAATATTTCATAAAATCAAATAATTTTAACGGGGTACCTCAAATAATTTTTTTTTTCTAAATTGTACTATTAGCATTATATTTAAGAAGTAACGCTACTTCACATAAACATTCATTTGATTAGTTAATTTACGCCTTTTTGTCTTCTTTGAGACATCACGATGTTCTACCATTGACTCTAGAATCAATCGGTTCGGAACCCAATCGGTTCGGATAATCGAGGTTCCACTGTATAATATAATTTTTTATTGTACTGTTTTTTTTGTATATTGGAATTTTTTATTCTTGCACCTTTGTTCTATTGGAATTTATAGTTCAAAGTACTTGTAAAACTCATCTGTATTTGAATTCTCGTCAAGGAGAACTCCGTAAATAAATAAATAAATAAATAAATAACATAGGGTGGGTCAGTAGGCCATTGACCGAAGTCTGAATTTCATAATTTCTTCAAAGCTAAGTTATTGGAGAAGTATTTGAGAAAATAAACGAATCGTCGGCGTTAAAATTTTTTATTCTTGCACTGTTTTTCTATTGGAAGTAATAGTTCTAAATAGTTATAAGACACATCTGTATTTGAATTCTCGTCAAGGAAAAATCCGTTAATAAATAAATAAATATATACCATAGAGTGGGTCAACAGGCCATTAACCGAAGTCTGAATTTCATAATTTCTTCGAGGCAAAGTTATTGG
>JAPYZD010002991.1:0-14219 GCA_030522725.1 Ichneumoninae sp. B BG-2022a
CCCCCCCCCCCCCCCCCCCACGTGATATTTACAGAGAACATAATCAGGGACGCGTCATAACCAATAGGTATATTATATAAATAAAATAGATACTTTCCTAATGATACAGATTAGCTTAAAGAAAAAAGAAGAAATCGTAAGCATTAAATCTGTTAGTTCGTAACTTATTGTGGCCCCTCATATTTTCTACTTTGTTTTTTGTTTTTATTTTTTTATTAATACCCCGAGGAATAAAAAACCTCGGAGAAAACACACATGAGAAGAGTTCTGTTTGTTTATTATTATTATTATTTAGTAGCTAGTAGTTTTCGTTTTATCGTTCTCTCGCGTTAGCGGCGATGTAACTTGACGTGCAATTTCAACGTGGCGACGATGTGTGTGAGAAACGAGAGAGAAAGAGAAGGGGGGTAGTACGCGAAAACGTTCGCGCCTCGGCCGGATATCACGGTTACTACTTATTATAAGGTGCTTCAGAATAATTGTTACGTTACGTTTAATTACACGTCAACACATACATAATTACGATTATTGTCATTATTAATTATATTAGCTATTATTGCGAAGTACGATTTTTTACTATTACGATTTTAATCTCATTCTCTCCCTTCAAACTTTCGCGTTAACCGAAATATCGTCGATAATACGCAATTCTCCCGATACTTTTCTCTCTCTTTCTCTTGCCCTTTATCTTACTTTTATTTCTTGTAAATATTCATAAAGTCTATTTATCTATCTTCATCCTTTTCCAATATGTAAGCTCGTTTATTAAGACTCGAGCTTTTGTCCCTCCCAAAATAACCCTCTTTTAGAGAAATCCTCTTTAACCCTTTTTATTTTTTTCTTCTAACCATCCCTCGCACGTACTACTCGTTACTACTTATGTTCATTCTTGATTATTATTATTATTTTTTATTTTTTGCCATTTCTTAACATGTAAGCCATCCACTTGCCAATACGGATACAATAAATGTGTTAGAAAATTGAGATCCACCCTTTATCTTATTTGCATTTTTTTAAATCCCATTCCCGCATACGCTTGTTATTATTTAATTTGTTTTGTTTCAATGAATGGTAAGTTGTTTTGTGTATCGTTATAGCGTTAGTTTTAATTTATTCATTACGCAAGGTTATAAACAAACCATCGTCAGCTCCGATTGAGAGCTGCGCTAATGAGATACGAGAAACAAATGTATACTAAACAAAAAAAAAAAAAACATAACGAGTGTGGCGCTATTTTGCGTCTCAGGTATATTATACGATATTAAAATAATGAAATTATATAACACGTAGCTGTGGCTAAGGGTTACTTATTTGTTAATGTTCCACGGCAGCGAGTGGAATGATACGATGAATTTAGAATAAAAATATTGATTAAATCGATATAGATGATGATTATGTTCATGTAATACGGGAAATAATATTGTATGGAGAACGAAGAATAGACTCTCGTCGAATTCGGATAAATCGCTGGATTCGAAGCCGTCGATACCCGAACAAAAAGCTTTTCGGTATATTAGAGGTGGTATGTGTACACGGTTGCGCGCGCGACGGTCCGATCGATTCGACGCCTCGACCACACTTGTATTTTTCACGTACAGTATATACACAGACATATATATACGGTAAAACAACATCCATCCGTCCGAATTCGGGGAGTAAATATGTATACCATAATCCAGCGTTCGAAACTTTTCGACGGGAAACTTTTCGCTGTCATTAATTATGTAGGATTGATTAAATTAAGCTTGCAACGATCATACGAGATCGGGGAGCTAGTGTGTTGCGGGGCTCGGTGCCTTTTTGCGGCCTGTTTGTACGCGAATCCGCGCACCGCACGAGTTCGCTCTCGATCTTGTAAATTCTCGCTGACTTGAGTGACGAAAAAAAAGACACTAAAATATTACGATAGCGGAAATTCGATAGACGAGACGAGAGTGAACTTTATAGGTACAGCAGGCGATCACAGTTCCTATTTTGCTCCCCACATTGATAGCGTTATAAGACATCATGTATACTTAAAAGAAAGAAAAAAAAATAAAAACCCATTGAAACAAAAAGGTATATAATTATATATACACGAAATATTAATACCGATTATTATAGAAGAGAATCGATAAGAATCTATATTATTATATGAATTATTAGAGAGCAATGGATATGTCTAACATAAGTTCACATAACGTAACGTTATACTTCGGTATACGAGCTTAGGATATTCATCGTAAACACGCGCGAACGACAGTTAGTTTTTTTATTGGCATATATGAAAAGAAAAAAAACATTGTGCATGTTAGGTGGAGATTTTTTTATCGATGATTTTCAATCGAATCAAAAGCATCAATATTTTTGCCCCCTCCCCTTTCCCCCTCCTCTCGATGAAAAACCATCTCCGTCATAATTGTCCTTGAAGAATAAATAAATCGCGTCTCGCTTTGGGCCTGCGTTTATGTCGATTAGTTGGAAACGTTTAAGTGATTATGTGCGATTTCGTAGACTGTCCTTTGTATATAATTAATATTATCAATTGTTAGTGTAGACTGATAAACAATAAACTGCAAAAAATGATACACCGTATTGCAATTATTTTTCTCAAGCATCTACGCTGCAAGAGCAGTCGGTTTATTATTGAACAAATCCTAGAGCACTCCCTTATCAATTTTCGTCCCTATTAGTGGATAATTTATTCGAAAGTAATTTTAAAAATATACGAATCTGAAAATATTGACAATCTGAAAGATACAAAATAAGTCTTCAAAAGGTTATTTTCTTGATGATGATTGTTGCAAAATTTATAATCAAAAATTGGTTTCATGAAATAAAGTAATGTAACATCGGCCGATACTGCCGATGTTCTCTTGCTCGACCGAAGATCACTCACGAATTCACCGCAGGATGTCGCCACAGCTGTGTCATAAAATCTGGGGAATTGTTATCATTATGAAATATTATTATTATCATCAAGGTAAAATCGGGTATTTGGTGTGCGTGTGTCAGGCCTGTTGACAATGGTTGGCAGAATTGTTAAGGCGGCAGAAGTGGGGCAAGGGGCGCACAATCTAAGCCGATAGCGAGTCGGCCAGCTGCGTGCTGACTTCGTGCGCGAGTACGACGACGACGACGACGGTGCTCTGTCGAAGAAACGTCGTCGCAGATCTCGTTGTTTAAAAAATATATGTATATACATATATATATATATATGTATATACATATAAAAACTACCCGATTCGACGTTTCGTGAAGTCAGGTGTAAAAAAAATCAACCTAAAAAAATAAGTCATCAAACTTAAATAATATAAAATGCCGTGTCGCTATAACTATCTATCGAGCCAATAACTATCAATAATATTACACAGTTTTAGGGCGAGTGTGAAAAAAAAACAAATCCTTGAATCGCAATGTTCGCACGAATACGAAGTAATCGGAGAAGGTAGACACGAGTTTAAAACGCTGGGTTATACTCCAAATGCCGTAGTTCACGGGTGGACGTTAACACGGAGTGTGTGCGAGAGTGTGGGTGAGTGAGTGTGTGAAAGATCGGCGGTTCACGTCGCTGTGTGTGTTATACCTGCTGCTGCAGCTGTACCTGGACCAACGAGTGTCGCGATGACAACGAGGGAGCTGTACGTCAAGGTAATCCTTCAAATTTCAAACCTGAATATATTATTTTAATGCGTTCATGGCTCAATGAAAAATTAAAGATCGCCGGAGGATGCAGTAAAACCTACCACTTTAACCACCCTCTCGGCCCGTTTGGCCATTTCCTTTTAAAAGTAAAATCAATAACCGACGGGTACGATCTTAGTCTCTCCGTTCGCTCCTGCTGTTTACCCTCTTCTTACTCACGTATACGACGAGCCGAGTTCCCTCTGACATTTAATCCCAAAGGCTGACAAATATTCGTCGAAAGACTCGCGACGAAGGACCGATCGATTCTCCCAGGTGTTTCTAGACTCCGCACCACGCTGTACACATTCGGCAGAGCGACCCCCCTTTGGTACGTTCTGTGTAAAATTCGCGGATCATTTGTACCGACAGTCCTTCGAAAACAATGAAAATAATGCTGCGATTCGTCAGAATTTCATTTAAATAAGTGCCGGAGATTGTATTTCCCGGAGAAAACCGGCTTGTAGTCTAGCCTGAGGCGAAGACATTGCATTCGCTGCCAGATCCTTTCACGCGACGGTAAAACGGCGTTTCTGATTAATCGTGACTCGCTCGTGGGATCGAGGGTTGCCCGAGGTCGTGCTGTACAGCGTCCAACGAGACTGCACTCGAAGGGAGTTTCTCCCGCTTTTCCGATCATCCGACGAGGCTTGCGAGTTATATTTTCAGCCTCAACATTTTACAACGACAATCCGACAATAAAACTCGCCAGATCTACATTCGAAGATTCAATTATCGACACGAGTTAATTCGTGATCGTAACTTTGCAGCTGTCGAAGCCCATACGCGTTTGGAAATAAAAACACGAGATAAATGAATAAACACAATAGCTTACACCTGTGCGGCTATCGCGGTATTGGTGAGCCACGTTCTTCCGGGTTTATGGTCACTGCCTCTTAAAGGTCGACTGGAATTTCTTCAAGGTCGGTAAAAATAAACAAAGAGTATTTAAGTTCGGAAAGGATAGCGACAAGATATATACATCCATAATTGGTATCCATATCATAAACCCACCGAGAGAGTTCGGTGGGAGGGAGAAAATATCATTCGCACGACCCCGAGGGGAATGTGATCGGCTGCTGGTGCCGCTGGCCGATGATGAAGTTGAGCCTGAGCCACTGAGACGCGGGTCTACGGTTCTCCGTTCCGCGCTTCAGTCATCGAACCCTTTCTCTTTCTCTTCTCCTCACCTTTTATCGCCACGTTAAAAAGTAACGAAACCGTTCTCCCGGAGATCTCCGAGATGCCTCAGAAAGCGTTTCCTTCGAACTCCCTGGGAATTCGCTCGGGAGAAATTCTTGCTCGTTGACTCCTCAGGGTTTCTTTTATTTTATTTTTTCCCCCGAACGTTAATTAATTTTTTCTCCTGTTCCTACGGACTCTGTGTGTATCGTGTATGTCGGAAAATATTCAACCTAACAAAATACACGCTGGAGGAGGTGAGGAAAATATGCGGCGAATAATTTCGCGTATCAACTAGCGCCAAAAGGTCCGCGAGTGGTATAATCTCGGCTGCTGGAAAAACTTGACCCCGTTACACGCGCGCTCTCCAGTGGCTGCCCCACGAGGTTACCTTTCTCGTTTAAGCTCTCGTGCATGTACTCCGTTGACTCTCGTTTCGTACAACAGGCTCGTACAGGTTTCAAGTACGGGGCGATCGATCTGTGTATGCGGGAGTAGTGCGTGAAACGAACGAGACTCCGATACCGACGGCGAATAATGCGGTACACGTGCTCGATTTTGCTTTCTAAGAGAGGGAGGGGAAAAAAGATAAAGTTAAAGGGGCAAAAGAGGATGATGTTGATGAGGCGCATCGAGAACCGCCGCCGCTATCTCATTATTTCTGCTATACATTCGAGAGGTTGACTCATCATCGGCCTCGCGCACACGTCGATAAGATACCGTACGAGCGTATCCAACACTCCCACCGAATTACGAATCGAAATAAGTCGCTTGTACATCGACTAATGAGCTGCGCCTCTAATCTTTTCGATGATAACGGGGCGTTACGTGGCACACTTACAACGAAATACACAATCGTGTGTAGTAAAAAAAGCGTAATAATTCGATTTAAAAAAGTCGAAAATTGGGATTTTTATATAGCTTCCTCACGCGATGTACTTTGTGTACTTTGTGTAAACATTCTGATCATGTTTAGATAAGAATATAATTTTTTTTTAATATCAAAACAAGTCTATGTCTATGAGGAACAAAAGTTGAGTTTATTTTTTTCTCTACAATTACATGTGTGAAAAATTATACAATTTCTGACCCGGTAGTCGACATTTTTGTTAGAGGTTTTGGATCTTCATTTGTTCGGAATGTACGAAGTTTTCATGAGAATGACTTCTTTGAGGGTGATTTGGTGGGGTAAAGGTTAGTACGTATCGGCACGAGTCCACACAGAGAGTGGCTAGTCGAGTAGTAACGAACACAAGCGAGGTGAAGCCGTAGATCGGTAGTCGGTTGGCAAAGCATAGATGTACGAGACAAGCAGCGCGTGCTTGCTTGCATTCGTTTTTAGCGCGGACGCCAATACTCCCTTGGAAACACCAAGGCTAAGTCAAGTTCTTGTATTCTTTGTATACTTCGATGAAGAATCGCTCGGGAGAGCCCCCCCGCCCCTGTCTGATGCGTTTCTTGAACCGACCTTGTGAACAAGATAACTGCAAAGCTCAGTCCAGCGCGACGGATCTGCCCTCAAAAACGCAGTCGGTGATGCATCGAACGGCATCCGCTTTAACGCAAGGAACTAGTCGATACTTCTTCAAACGGTCACACGTCATAGGTCTCGATGTCCAGGTTATTGATCATCCACCAAAAATTTATCGATATAGATAACTAGCAGGCTATGGTATTTTTATTTCTACGTAGGTTAAATTGATATCTTTATTCAGTTGTAAATCGAACCCACAATTTTCTAAAATAAGATGTTCCGTTTGGTCTCAGGGACATGCGTGTTCACAATAGGAGTGAAATGTCATTGTTTTGATGACGGGAGACTCAGCAAGATGTTTCGATGACTGAAAGATTCACCATAGTACACAAAACTACCGCTACAATCGGTGCGAACTTGTGTGTTCTTCTGTATCGCGTTAATTATAATATTCCTAATTCTCATAAAGGGCTAAGCATTAGCGTGGGAATAGCCTCTAACCGAGTCTCAACATTTCTTTCCCTCCCGAGTATCTTGTAATAATAAATGCTCTTTAAACAGGCAGCCAGCTAGCGGGTTTGTGACGGGGCTATGGAAGTCTATCGTCTAGAAAGCTTGGGAAAATATTTCTCGGGAATGCCCGGCCGCTGAAGGCGAAGGAAACAGCTCGGGGGTTTTGAGCGCTGGTCGCGAATTACTATACTTCACATTGCTCTCGGCCTATAGAAACCACACGCTCGAGTTGTGACTCGAAGAAGAGACGGACAGATAGCCACGGAAAAAACTCGGCGCTCAAGCTTTTCAATTTTAATTGCGGCGGCGATCCTTCTACCGGTGGACGTATTCGCGGATAGGGCGATGTGAAAAAGCGAATCGACGATTTCTCGACGACTATGAGAAAATCATCCCTCGTAGTGAAAAAAGAGCTATCATTTTTTTCCCCCACAATTGATCGAGGATGCACAATGCCACGATGAGATTTTTTCCTCTTCCTCTGTAACCGTCGAAACGATCCACGTGCTCGAGCGAAAGTTTTCTCGCCTCATTGTGCAGAGTCCATTAACCCGCACAGTATAAACAGCGTGTCGGAGATCGCAGAGTTTCGTATTAAATTACTTCATCCTCGATGTTGACGATGGCAAATTTATTCTCGCGTTGTCGTGTTTTGTGATATGGTAGAAGGAGAGAAAAAAATGTTGCAACGATATTAAAGCTTGTTCTTCCGCATGATCGTCCTGTGAAAATTCTGTTATGTCTTCCTCTGAATTATAAACAGCGGTGTGTAGGTGAAAAAAACCGCGACGACGTAACAAACCGCGTAATCTGCATGATTTGACTCTCCCCGGCTTTTTCGTCATTGCAATGAGTATAATTGAACGTGCTGAGGGTTGAGCGTTGACGATCGTGATCGAGGATACGCGTTTGGTTACGAAACATCTGATGTGCGACCGGTAGCGAAGCGCTTTGCGCATCGCGCGACCAGGCGGGGTAACATGCGAAAGGGATCGACACAACGTGTTTCGCTCGATCGACGACGACTTCCACTAAACTCGTTTATTCATCCGTTTTTTCTTTCATAGACTTTATGTGTGTGTCCAGTTACAAGTGTGCCAATGTAAATTCGCACGAACGTTCTTCGTGAGGTTAGCATGCGTCGTATCTAGTTTACGTAATTTTCATATCGCCGCGACTTCTACGTTCAATGTTTTAACGCATAAGCAGTTTCGGTGGGTGTGCGGTCTTATGTAAAAAAAAAAAAAAAAAAAATCCGCATAAGCAACCATTTTTTTAAAGGGGTTCCTCGATTTTAGGCAAAAAAAAGTTTGTCATATTTACTCTTGGTTATAAAAAATATGTTCGAAAATACCCCACGACTATTTTTTCGCACTGGTGTTCCGATCAGATGAAAAAAAATCTCCAAATCTGTGTACAACAAATTGTTGGGAGTAATTTAATTTTTTCAATATGGTCATTTAAAAAAATATTGCTTATAAGAAATCGAATGACTCGGACGATTCACGAAGAAACAAAACAATTGTAGGAACGGCAAGAGTTTTGCTGATGTAGCTGATTTATCCACTTAATATAGAAACAGAAAACTATTTTGTTGCGGCAGCATTTTTTTTTTGCTGTAGCAACAAATACTTTGCCAACGCAACAATAAATTATTAGCGACTTATATTGCTTTAGAGGAACAAAAAAATTCCCTGGGTTTATTCTATTAAGATTTGGGGATATTTTCAGATTGGAAATTTCAGATAGATCTATTATTGAAAATTTATTATCAAGAGAGTCAAAGTCAATAGTGCACTGGTACTTGAAGTAATGATTTATATATCGCGTACTAAGTGCGCGGCGTCGATACGCAGTGTACGTTGCGAGGCAACCCGGAAATTCCTTCCGTATCTGCGATAGATAACGGACCAAGAAAAAAAAAACTATAATTGGTGAAAAGTTCTGGAAGCTAGAACAACCGGCTCTTGAGTCAAAGCAAGCCTATCGACAACTTTTCACGCTCGTCCGTGTGTCTCGAAAAGCGTGCGACTTAGAAAGAAGGACGTGCAGAAAAGTGGCTGGATGAAAGATGCCGCTTCCTCCTTTCCCATCAAGCGAAACCGATGAGCGACGACGTTCCCGGTGATGCTTCCCTCGAGACTCCTCTTTTATGTAATATGCCAATCGCGCCAGGCCGCACGAGCGTGCGTGGCACGCTCGAAAGATCGCAAAAGTGAAGTTCACGGCTGTATTTCTAATCCCCGCCGACGAGCTCTGTGGCTCCGGCGACGCATCGCTGAACCAGCGATTTAATTGACCGCGGTGAAATCTCAACGGAGCGTTAAATCTTAGGGTAAATAATTAATTTTTATGTCGGAGATATCAGCGATCGAAGTCGATGCGAAATTTATTCCTCTCCTTCACCGACACCCTGGCTCTGTCGGTAATAAAAGCTGTAATGATTTTTTTTTCAAGGGTCCTAAACAGTCCTATGAAAAATCAAATTGTCAGTGTCGGTTGAACTGTCTGATGAAGTTGTCAATCATATCTATTCAGCCTAAAATTTTGAAGAGAAACGAAAAAAATGCTTAACAGTTCTTTTTGGTATCAACAGAGTATTTAAAACTCAGTCCTTTGTTTCTTCGTGAATCCGTTTTGTACTTCAAAAACTTGTTTTTATTTTCTTGGTTTTAAATTAACAATTAACGACAATGCTATAATTAACTGCTTGCGTTATGAAACAACGAATACCTTCTGGCTTGAGAAGTAAGTTTTACGTAAGCCGACGAGTTCGATGAGACACTGTTTTTTTTCTGTTTCATTCCCATTGATAATCATTATGTTTTCATCGCAGGGACGGCTCCCTGCGTCGTTCGTGTGAAACAAGGTTGACGACTCGCTCGTCTTGTATATCGTGCAGGCACGTATAAAAGATTGACGAGGTAGCCGCAAGACAGAGAGAGGCATTTGATTTTCTCGTGACCTCTATTCCCGCACCGTTGACCACTGTACTCCGTAAAACGTATACCTCTCTGCGCTATGGTTATTTCTTTCTTTCGTACAGTACGTACCGTTAGCCGGTGGCTACGCGCCGGCTATTTCAAACTCGTTCATGACTTTTGACGTAAGAAAAAGTACGAGACCGGGCCATCGTGAGCTGCCATTGCAGGCTTCGAACCTGAACTTCGTTACATCGAGTATACTGCCGATTGTGTCAAGAAAAAAATGACCGTTCGATATACGTGCGCTTTTATCTTTTACAGAAACTCTTTTTTTTTACGTATGAAATTTCTTTTCTTCTATAACGAGCGAGTAAACGTTAATGAATTTTTTTGTTCTTTTGTTTTTTGTCTTTCAGGGTGGGAAAGTATGGGTACCCCATCCAGAAAAGATATGGGAGGGTGCGGTGCTCCTGGAGGATTACAAGGCGAATCAGGAAACGATAAACGTCCGTACGGAGGAGTCGAATCAGAAAAAATTATTGGAGATAAAATCAGACGCGGATCTTCCGCCCTTGAGAAATCCGGATATTCTCATAGGGGAGAACAACCTCACGTCACTGTCGTTTCTTCACGAGCCAGCGGTGCTTTACAATCTGCAGATACGCTTTCAGAGACACTGCATATACACTTACTGCGGCATAGTTCTGGTTGCATTCAATCCTTACGACGAATTGCCGATATATGGAAACGACACGATATGGGCTTACAGAGGACAGGCCATGGGCGATCTCGAACCGCACATATTCGCTGTGGCCGAGGAAGCTTACACCAAACTCGAGAGGTACGAAAATTTATTTTATACATCACCGATGACCCAAAAAAAATCCACGAAAATCCAAGATTCAATTTCTGATTCGTATGTTTCAGAGAGAGCCACGATCAGTCGATCATCGTGTCCGGCGAATCGGGAGCCGGTAAAACGGTATCGGCAAAATACGCAATGAGATATTTTGCAACAGTCGGTGGTTCATCTACGGAGACACAGGTGGAGAAAAAAGTGTTAGCATCGTCGCCACTAATGGAAGCTTTCGGTAACGCTAAAACAACGAGAAACGACAATTCCTCAAGATTCGGGAAATTCATCGAGATACACTTCAACAAATCTTATCATCTCTCCGGAGCTAGCATGAGAACTTATCTCTTGGAGAAGTCGAGAGTCGTATTTCAAGTAAGGGGTAGTCGAAACGGCTGGTTTTTTCTTCTTCATCATCATTTCCAATGTTTTAACATGAATATCTGATTTTGTAATACACCTTTGTCCACGCAGGCCAACGAGGAAAGAAATTATCACATTTTTTATCAATTGTGCTCGGCGGCGAAGGCCTGCCAGGGTCACAAGCAAAATCGTTTCCAACACTTGTATCTCGGGGATCAGGACGAGTTTCAATATCTCAATCAGGGTAACAGTTCCGTTATTCGTGGAGTGGACGACGTCGCTTGCTTCGACGACACCGTAGCCGCCCTGGCGAGGCTCGGTTTTAACGCCAGACAGCAGGATGATCTGTTTCGCATTTTAGCCGCGATACTTCACTTAGGAAACGTAAATATAACGAACTGCAATGTCCACGGTTCGGATAACAACGTCGACTCCGAGGGCAGTACCGTTTCAGTGAGTAAACCCCACGAAACTTCTTATTTTTCAAATTTATTGGTAGTGGTTAAAATTTTTAACAATCAAAATTTGGACCGACCTAAATCTCGAATAAAAAAATTAACGCGCGCTCAAACAAAAAATGGCCAATCGTACAAGAGCCTTTAAAGTAATAAATAATAAATGTGAACACAAAGATGTGACAATAAATTTATATCGAAAACAAATATTACATTGAACAAAATTGCAAGGAGCGAAACATAAAATTGACGCTTAGTCGAACACTGTACATTCGACGCTTCGAATTCTTTCTAAAATTGTGAAGAAAGTAAGTCTACAATTCCGAATTCATCGAAACTAAGGACCAAAAAGGGTCGTTACGCTAAATGTAAGGAAATACGAAACGAAAATAAAATTTGTAGCGATTTTCGCTTTTTCTATTCATTATTTCGACATTCGCGCTTTTGGCATCTTGATATATCGCGTATTTAAATTTTAATAATTTGAAATTTTTATTCTAGACACATTTGTTTTAGGTTTACTGGTTATTAAAAATATGAACTGCTCACCATTTCCAATTTCGGAAATCTCACATTTCTAAATGAATGTTCGAATAAATCATTAATTGGTCAATCAGTTATTCGACTCAGCGTTTTGTCGAACAAACAATTTCGAATTACTCATTTTTCAGTTTATTTTAATACGTCAGTAACGAAATTTCGAAATATCGTCCGTTTTTAGCATTTGGTTACTCGAGATTTTGAGCCCCACCCAAATTTCATGTTTAACATTAATGACATAATTCTCTTTTCCAACAGTCCTCGGACCGGCATCTCCTTGCATTCGCTGAGCTCCTCGGTGTCGACGTTAACTCAATGAGGAAATGGCTGTGTCATCGAAAAATTGTGTCGATGAGAGACGTAATATTAAAACCGATGAACGTCGATCAAGCTTACGGAGCTCGGGACGCCCTCGCCAAGCACATATACGCCGAGCTTTTCAACTTCATCGTCGATGGGATAAACAATTCCCTCCAGACGCAGAGCAAGTCTCTCTGTTTCATCGGTGTTCTCGATATATACGGTTTCGAGACATTCGAGATAAACTCGTTCGAGCAATTCTGCATAAATTACGCTAACGAGAAGCTCCAACAGCAGTTCAATCAGCACGTCTTCAAGCTAGAGCAGGAGGAGTATCTAAAGGAGGAGATCGAGTGGACATTCATCGATTTTTACGACAATCAACCGTGCATAGATCTCATAGAAACTAAATTGGGTATTCTCGATCTGCTGGACGAGGAGTGCCGAATGCCCAAAGGCTCGGACGCCTCCTGGGGCGATAAACTATACGCCAAGTGCCAGAAATCAAAACACTTCGAGAAACCGAGATTCGGCACTTCGGCCTTTTTGATTCATCACTTCGCCGATCTCGTGCAGTATCAGACTACCGGATTTCTTGAGAAGAATCGCGACACGGTAATGGAAGAGCAGATCGAAGTTCTACGAGGGGGCGACAACAAGCTTTTGAAAAAAATATTTTGCGAGGAAGATCCAAAGCTCGCCGTGCCAAACACCAGGATAAAGATTTCCGCTCAGAAACCCGCAGTAAATAGCCCGAAGCAAAACAAAAAAACCGTTGGCTCGCAGTTTCGGGACTCGTTAAATATGCTCATGTCGACCCTGAATGCCACTACGCCGCACTACGTGCGTTGTATCAAGCCAAACGACACCAAGGAAGCTTTCGAGTACAATCCCATCAGGGCCGTTCAGCAACTTCGAGCTTGCGGTGTACTTGAGACCATAAGAATATCTGCCGCCGGTTTTCCCAGTCAGAGAACTTACGCCGAATTTTTTCACCGTTTCCGGTGTCTGTGTAAATTTAAGGAGATTCGACGCGACGATCTTCGAGAGACTTGTCGACGCATACTCGCGACTTACATAAAGGACGAGGATAAATTTAAATTCGGTAAAACAAAGGTTCTCTTCAGAGCTGGTCAAGTGGCTTATCTGGAAAAATTGCGAGGCGAGAAACAACGGGACGCTTGCGTAATTATTCAGAAGATAGTTCGCGGTTTGATCTGCCGGATGAGATATCGAAAGATTCGACGAGCTGTACTGGGCCTACAGAGGCACGCCAGAGGATGTCTGGCGAGGAGAAAGGCTCAGGGCATTCGCCGGGAGAGAGCTGCGATCAAGATACAATCTTGTGTCAAGGGTTGGCTCGCGAGAACTCGATTTTTGCGAATCAAACGCACAATTGTCGGACTTCAGGCTTACGGACGCGGATGGATGGCGCGCAGGAGATATCAGCTCATGAGGGACAACGCGGCGGCCATGACTATACAGAGATTCGCCAGAGGATATCTCGTCCGAAGGGCCTGTAAGAAGAAGATCAACGATCTCATGATCGTCCAGTGTTGCGTCAGAAAATTTTTGGCGAGAAGAATATTCCGCAGATTAAAGGCAGAGGCTAGGAGCGTCGAACACGTGAAGACACTCAACAAGGGACTGGAAAAGAAGATCATATCGATGCAGCACAGAATCAACGAGATCGTGAGTCTCAAATTTTGTTTTGTTTACACTATTTCTTATTTCTGTAATTGTTTCTTGATTTTTGCTTACTCATAGAACTGTTTTCGTGAAAAAACAAATTTCGCTATTTTAATGTTAGCGTACTAGAAATAGTCGAAAACGTCGAGAAATGTGATTTTTACCTGGTGTGCGTGTGCGTGTGCGTGTGCGTGTGCGTGTGCGTGTGCGTGTGCGTGTGCGTGTGCGTGTGCGTGTGCGTGTGCGTGTGCGTGTGCGTGTGC